>CM062297.1:340580223-340825223 GCA_031216915.1 Pictodentalium vernedei
CAGGAGCCGGAAGGGTGAGGCTGAAGTGACAGGATGCGACTTCTCAGAACGTTCATTTATCACTTCTCCTTATACCAAAGTTGACTCGATATTTTGCGATGAGAAAATCAATACTTCCATCACCGGCCTTCTATCCCACGTGCACTGATTTACAAATAAACCAACATGAACAGTTTACGTTAATGGGCTTCCCTCCATTTTCGGACAAAGCGTATATTACACACTACATTTCCCGGGTGTAGGAATAATCGACGCGCTAGTCCTGGATCAGTAGAAGACATACAGCATTGAAAAATGAAACGCGCCATTGAACGTAAAGTTAATAATTATATGCATTTATATAAATTCCAAACTCACTAACAAGAATTCAAAGCCCTCGGGCCCGTTATGTATTGTTTGAAATTTGAGGGTTGTGGTGACCTATATTTAACCGTTAGCTGATCGTAACCTGTAGTTGTCCAACTGTTCTTATGTACAGATAGCTATGACTCTCAGAAAACTACTCAGACAAGGAGTTTAATATAACTGTAATTCGTAACCGCAATTGCAATGAAGGAGTAGAAATAGCGGCAGACTGCCACGCTTGTGTGCACGGCATTACAGCTAGTGTGGCTTCTTCCGGTGCCTAGACTAATGCGTATATCACAAGCTACCAACTACACATACCAGTCATTCACATGGTTTGCCATGATGTGTTTAATATTGTTGAAAACTCGCTGCTGGGCCTTCTGTGTGACTATATGCAGTTTTCTAACAGAGGGCCTATTGATAAGGAGTGCCTCATGGTTTCTCTAAACTGAAATTGCATACATTAATCTGCCACATTTTCAATTACGACGGACGAACTATAAAATAGTAAGACTCTGTCCAGCTATTCCAGTTGAGACAGGGATGCAATCGTCCATAAAATAGCACATGGCCCAAGGACTACCCGGTGATATAATGACGTTTTGTAGGGGTGGGGAGGGGGGTGGGGGAGATATATCATCCCTTTCCACAAAAGTAACGCTTCCAAATACTCCACTTTCAGAGTGTTTATTGGTGTTTCAGGTCACATAATAAAACAGAATGGCTAATCGTGACACACTTTCAGAGCCCTAGTTGATTCTGTCATTGCCATGAGCTGATGTTTCAGATGATCATAATTCGGAGAAATATAGGAGATTGTCAAACGCACTTCGCAAATCTTTTGTTGATTCGAAACTGGAACACTGGGCGACGTCATTGGAACGAATTGAATTAATGCTTGATTTCCTGGAAACCAAATCGACAAAAGTCAACATTCGAATGTTTGCTTGCAAACAAGCATGCCCACGATAGAAAGGGAAACTATAGGAGAATATTATATCTCACGTGATCTTCTAGGCTCCTGATTGGACGAATGCTGCACCCCTATTTTGCGTAGTTTGCATCCACAGAACTGACCAGGCACTACACCCAGGCACTACACGTTTTCTATTTTTAGCACACTACTATATCAGTATTCTTTTCATACTGGGTGAATAAAACTAATCGGGCTAAATTTAAAAATCGATTCACAGAGGCACAACATCCACAAAATGACCCGGAAAGCAATCATTGTGGAAAAATGTATCGCTTTTCCATTGTTGAAGTCACATTTTCCGAGGCGTCCATTTTATTCCTTGAGAAGATGATCCATATCTCGTTTCGAAGAGAATGATCCATACCTGGGTGCAGCTTTCATGAGAACGCGTCCGGATATGAAAAATCGCTTGTTTCGCAGCTCATATTATTTCGCTATTTAATTGTAAGTTTTGGACAGTAAACGAATAAATAATGGAATTCATTCGAATCTTCGGAGTTTTGTATCCCGTACTGACTCATTCGGTAATGTATATGTGTGACAAATGTGTGGAAATTATCAAACTGCGTTGTCAAATTTCGAAAATTTTAGATTTTTTTTCGCGAGTTGCGCGATTCAAGAATACACAGTTCCGTTTGGGGCAAATGTTTTGTTTACTCTTGCCGACCGATTCAAAATTTGTCTTCTGCTCATATCAATAATCCAAGTTAGCGTTTCGTACCGAGAATGACAGCTTCAAATTGGGATTTAAACTACAATCGATTTGGCGATGATGAGCAGGAGGAGTTTATTGAGCAAAATGTGCTGAGTAAAAAAACAAAGGAAACAACAACAAATTTTCTCATTCCAATGAGGGGTCATAAGCCGTGTTTTTGAAGAAGAAAATGTTTTTTGAAAACTACATGGTATTGTTATCTATATAACGCTGGTTGGTAGGGCCGCTAGCTTGGTAATAGATTAACAAATCGGACAGATGTTTTTCTTGATGGGTGTTCGATGTAATCTTAGGATTAGTGCATGTCTTGTCGTTCACTACGCCCATATAGTGCCCAGTGAGGTGGTGTAGTTCCCTCCGCTTCGCGTGGGGAACTACACCACCTCACCAGGCACTATATGGGCGTAGTCAACTCCAAGCCATGCACTATTCCTTAAAAAGAAAACGCAGAAAGCTACATCAGTTTGCTACACACAGAGTCCACTAGCACGTTTAGTGTAACGCATTCGTTATATATTCGCTATCTTGTATGTGACAGTAATGCGGTCATAAAAAACGATCTCTTTCCCGATCACATCGGAATCTGGCGGTGATATACTTACAACAGTGTTTCGATATTTCATAAATAATATATTGAGAAATCAAGACCAAAATAAGAAAAACAAATGAAAAGTGCAAGATTGATTCAATATCCTCGCCTTTGTTTTGTGACGGATTCTACTGCGTCATGAAGAGGGGAACGGGCGGTGAATTTAGGACGATTAGAGTCTATGCCTTGTGTTTTATAATCACAGCATGAATATGATACAAATAGCTTTTGTGTATATGGTAAAATACAATACCGGTGTATTTCCCTCACCATTCCCAATTTAAAGTCGCATTGAGTGAACCGCTGTGAGAATGTAACACGATTTTACACCCACTGTAGCATACTTTGCATTTTTGTAAAAAGCGTGTCTATAGACTAAAAGTGATCGGATCGAGATCAAGTTTATCATGATGTATCACCAAGATTAGAACAAGAGGTGTAATACTAATTTTGAAACATGAATGCGTCTTTATTTAAATGTGGTTTCAATATATAAAAGGAAGAGCAAGCTTTTCCTACGATACTGTCCAATCAAATAAAAGACAGTGCATTTCGCCCCTTGAGTGGAACAAGGTACCATTTGCAATGCTAAAGCATTGCCGATAACGCATTGTTCCACGAAAGGGACGGGTTAATGGTTATAAGATGAACTGTTTTTAATGTGTTTTCATTAAATATGATAAGATTTGGAATCAATGCCTTCAGTTATCTTATTATATTCTGATATGTCACAATTCATACGTCTTTCATTCATACTTCTATCATACATGTTCACAAGACAACACTTGTATCGTTTTTTCTATCTATAAGAACACTTTTGCTTACACAAAAAAAGTTTCTGATCCATCTTTAAAATGAGTCATGTTGAAAAAAAAACAACATTTGAACGACATTTGTGAAGGCCTAACAGACGGTAGCATGGCGGCGTCTAAATTAGACGTGAAGATATACTCATGACATATATCTCAATATTTTAAAATTCATCACAAGAATAAAACTGTTTAAAAGTGTAAAAGCTGAATATGTTTAATTTACCTCAACGCTTTTCACAGTACCGTGCGAATTTTACCTTTTGAAACAAAAACAAATAACCAAACACTGTCAACAAACAGTTCAAATAGGATATAATAGATGCTTGCATAGTCGTCGAGTTATCATGCCGATGTCGGTGTAACTAAAATGAAAGTTTCGGTCTTGACATTGGAGATGGTGGGGGTTGTAGACGGCAGTTATTATATTTTCTTTCGTTATTTGTCTCAACACATAGTGGATGACATTTCATTGGTAAAACAAGTAAGAACTGCTTTTTTATTCAGAATTTGTTTAGCAAGTGCCGTCTGCTATTCGTGGTTTCGTGTTGGGCAAAGGGTAAAATAACCGTCCATTTAACTATCTCAATGGGCAATGAGGAATAAAATATATGATCTAAAAAGTGATCTTGCAAAGGGATTTCGCCGCTGTCCATCCACAACCACCCCTCGTTTCCTTCGACAGTGTACCAAGCCCATGGGAGTAGCCGATAAAAAGTTGTGGATGGACCGACAGTGTCGTACAATGGAGGTTATGTAGCGAGGTTGGACATGTTCCTCGTGAAACACCAAGATATGTTATAGAGTAGATCCATCTGGTGACACTATAGTCTTATTAATTTCCATTTCCAAGTGAAAAACTACTTCATTAAACACTGTATCGAACAAAATGGTAACCCAAGTAAATTATTTTGACTCTCGCCAACAAACATTTCGATAAAGGTTCAACCCAGAGGCCCATTATCAAAAGTTTTGCTTGAGTGTCTTTATGAGTTTTCTTAGAATACAATTTACCTCGAAGAAACTCACTCTTTCAAGTGGGTGTTTTTTAGACAAAGTACTTCCCGTGTATCTAGGGTACACCAAACTTGTCATGTTTAGCTTTGAAGCAGTTCAGAATCAGCATCTGACCTGGAATAACGGACACAGGTCAATTGCACATTACAGGCATATTGTTTGTATATCTGTCTGGTCTGATCGCCTGCTTGTGACGTTTTCTAGCACTACAAATTAACCAAACCATATCATTGTGTGTATGGAGGTCAACACATTTGTAAATTTAATATCATAAAGTCAGTATAATTCACATTTAAAGACGACGCGTCCCACTCAGATGGTAGTTTCAGTTGGAGGCTTGTGTGTTTCCTTACAAACAGTCATGTCGGGTGTGTAATGAGTGCCGATTTTGCAACATAAAGTGCAGTAGAAAGCTATCATGGTACGACTACGCTTTCAGTCAGTAATAATGACGCCAAATGCGATACAAAATATTATACTGAACAGTACTTGAAACTATTTTCGCCCACTTACAACCAAAACACCTGGATGGTTCTCAGGTGATAAAAAAAATTAATTTTTGGCCGACTGTAAGCAAGCAATTTAATTGGCTGAAAGGTAAGATGTAAATAACTCCCTCTCACAATCGAAATATTTACTCCTCGGTTTAGCCTGGTGTAAAAACATGAATATGCAGACAGTTACATATCATAAAAAGAGTACATGGTAACTGTATATTGCACATGTATACTACAGTAGTATATGCACCCGTCGTAGTCCACGCATGGGCAATGATGTCCTCGCATGCGTTTACCAGGTAATGAAAATCATCACCATCTAAATTTTACAACCCGGTGCTTCATTAATGAAATGTTTGATGATTATTCCTATAATTAGTGATAGGAGTCTAATATTATTCCGCCCGTGGCAATATTGCCCACCAGTGGAAATTGACCAGTCCACGGCGGCCGTATTGTACGTATTAAAATTAACAATCGCCTTCATTGAAAAAAATAACCAAAATAATACCTTTAATTTTGCGCTATTCCTAACAAAAAAAAAATTGCTCACTGAAGGACCTATATGTTCAGTTATTCTTTTCCTCCCCTACAAAGCCACATGGATCGCGTGTGTTGGCTTTCTTCTGTCGTTTTATCACATTGTTGAAAGTCCACTGATCATCTATGTATACTTCGTTATTGTCAAGTTACTCACTGATTATTCCAAAGACTATTTTGCTAAACATAAATTAACTGATTAATTTATCTTTGATACATCTCATCATGAAAGTAACTAGAAATAGAACCCATTATATTTTTTTAGCAGAGAACGCCGAGCTCTGGCAAACAATATATGATCGTTTTTTCCTGTTCTATAAAACTATTTTTTTTATTCCATTGAAAAAAAATCGTGGGGATATAACTGTGGCCCTGTCCGACTGTCCGCGCGCACATTCAGTAATTTAAGCGCTAGGAAGTGGGGCCTAGCACAAAATCTTTCCATTATCTAAGAATCGGGTATTGTGTCCTTAAGTGGAACAGTTTGTCCTTTGGTGGTAGGGGCTGGATTTGTAACAAACGAAAAACCACTAAGGGTGAATTTTAAGTGCATCCATCTTTTTTATTAGGGTTTAACGACACATTAACAGCCAGGGTCATATCATGTCGGTGGCAGTTTTACGGATGGAGGAAGCCGGTGCACCCGGAGAGAACCACCGAGCAACGACGAGCAGCTGTCAGCTCTCCAACATCGTAAATCTGAACTCTGCACCGCGGCACAGGCAGGGTTAGATTGGTTGAAGACATGCGCACCTTCGACGTGCAGTACGCCTTAGTACACAGCGTCATCGTGCCCCCATGGAGGCAATCGGGATAAGTGCCTTGCCCAAGGACACAAAGCGGGAGCGCGAGTCAGTCGCTGAAATGGTCACCCATCCAACTACTAACTGCGCTCGACGTTGCTTAACTTCGGTGATCTGACGAGAACCGGTTACCACGACGCCACCCCGACCCCTACATCCATCTGTATATCTGTAGAAGAAGTTGCCTTCCGCTCTCTGATTTCTCCTTGGCAGATCTATTTGAAGGACGTTATTCATTTTAGAGTCATTGTGCCAAAGGTCAAGGTAACAGTGACTTAAAATTAGTTTTTTCCAGAAGTTGTTTCCGCTCTTTCTTTAACATTCCACTGAGTCGATCGAAACTAAACTTGATATGTGGGTTGGGGATGATGTGCGGAAGACAACCTTTTATTTAAGGGGCAGTGTGGTGAAGGTCAAGATCGCAGTGTCCGTTAACGCACACATTAACCTGGTTTCCGCCCTCTTATTAAAGTTCAAACCCAAAACTGATCGAAACCACACTTGAAACGTGGATTGGGTAGGATGAGAGGAAGAACCTTATTAAGTTATCCAATGAAGTATAAGTATTCTTCCGTATAAGTGACACAGCTATCAAACTTCACACATTGTTTTCTGGTTATTCGAAATTGTTCGTTTTTTTTTATTTCAAATTTACGACGGCGATGCCAGCGATGTGAATTTTACTTTTTTCTTCCATATCCTTTAATTTTAACTTCATTTTCAGCTTTAGCCTTTCGACATTTCGGAAATATTTCTCCACAAAAAGCATATCAGTACCGTCCTATGCAATTCTCTACCGTTCAAGCCGAACTCTGCCGTGTCGTAATAAAGGGTCATGGGGTCAAAAATTTAAATCCGTCTGATTTTGTTTTACATTTTAGTGTGTTGTACAACTCAACAATTTAGGAAATAGCTGTTTTTTTAATTTTTAAATTTATCGCCACTTTTAGGTCACTTTAAAGTTTGATCATTCAATATTATCATAGATATTTATTAAAACTCTATGCTTTTGTAAGGATTAAAATACGTTTTCTTTAGCGATCCCCACGTTCGACAGATTTTCTACAAATGACACTGAAAATTTTGACAACCAACTTTCAGAAGTTTCGACAAAGTTTACTGTGAGCGGACGGTACTGTTATTCAGACCCGAGATACGCTCTGCTTTGAAGCGACAGCAAGGGACACAGGACACGTTGTCTAGCTGCTTAGTATGTTGAACGGAAGCATGCGTATCGCCTCGTTGTAGGGCCCACTCTGTGATGGCGTGTTAAGGTGGTTGACTTCTGGAAATTAGCTTGCAATTTCAAAATAATCCAGTTAATCCTGGTTTTTGCTCAAAATCTCCACGAGGCCCATCTAAATGAAACGTAACGTATGGGATGGGTATGATGAGAGGAGAGCAGTAGGAGATGGCCTTTCCATGTAGGTTTACCCGGACCTCGAGGTCATTTGCGCCCAAAACTCCCAGACCTTCTTTTAGGCTCCCCCCACCCCTTCCTGTGCCCACGACCGTTAGGCACCCTCTCTGCGCCCAAAGCCAGTTAGTCCCTCCTTCGTGCATAAATCCTGTTAGGCGCCCCTCCCGTGCCCAGAGCCCTTTTAGGCCATAAACACCCTCTTTGTGCCCAAGATGGCGGTCCAAGATGGCGGCTTTCCCCCATGATATCTGTGACGTGGCTACCATAATACACAAAGTGGGAGGGCCCCCTCCCTACCTGTACCTAAAGCCCATTGGGGTCCAAGATGGCGGCCCAAGATGTCGGATGACAAGATGGCGGCTTCTTCCATGATATCTGTGACGTGTCTACCATAATACACAAAGTGGGAAGGCTCCCCCTCCCTCCCTGTACCCAACGCCTATTGGGACCCAAGATGGCGGTCCAAGATGGCGGATGACAAGATGGCGGCTTTCCCCGTGATATCTGTGATGTGGCTACCATAATACACAAAGTGGGAGGGCTCCCCCTCCCTCCCTGTACCCAATGCCCATTGGTGCCCAAGATGGCAGTCCAGGATGGCGGCGACAAGATGGCGTCTTCCCCCATGATATCTGTGACGTAAACAAGCTCCTCTGCCAGTGATTTAAATATTAAAATTAAAATTCAAAAATTCAAATTAAAAAATCTCGCGCCTGTTTCCGAAATATACAATGTGTTTAGGTTAATATTGTACAGAGATATTTTCAAAGTACTCAGTTAAGAGGATTATCTTGTTTGTGTAAACACTTATATGATAAATAGATTACATTAGCTCCACAGCAGGTGAGGTGTGCATTATCTTCAGGACGTGTCTGAACTTGTTTCTCGAAATATCTTTTTATGTGCAGCAGCCATATTTTTCTATACTTTGCATGATGGGATGGCGGTTACTGATTTTTGTGATGAGGGTCTAACGCGCAATGAGACGAGGCTGAGCATTATTTATGGGTATTTAAAGTCATATATTTCTATATTTTTTATAAATGAAAAGTTTGGGATATAAACAACTCACCCTGACTTAGTGGCATTGCATATTTTATAAAAAATTAATGAAACATATGGCGTCCCTCATAAAATACAAGGAGGCTTCCCCATGCCAAAATAATGAAAATTTCTTCATATAACACAACAAGACGGCTGCCCGACGTGTTATAATACGGCGCATTGGCGGATCCAATACTCCACATCCGCGCGATGTCAGTAAGATGGCGAATTTCCCCACTTTAGTACCTCTTAAGTGAATTTAATAAAGTATTTTATAAAATTTATTGAAAAGTTACATTGCTTTTCCTCATAAAATATAGGGAGAGGGAAGCGCCCCCCCCCCCCCCCCCCCCCCCCGAAATAATGAAAATTCGAGTTTTCATCTGAAATTTGTTCGATATTTAAAGTCACCAATGTATATTGTAGGTTTTGTTTTCACTGAAAAAAATGAGAAATATTGATAATTTGTATGCAAGACGTTGGATGTTTGTTAGCGAAAGGAATGAATTTGTATGTCTACACGTATAATAGGTTATGATAAACTATTACACCAAATTTAACAAACAGGGTTATGCCGTACTGGTTTATGGGTGGAGGGTACCGCGAGGGGCATGGGGTATGACCCCCGACTCAAGCCCCGCAATTTTTTTCACCTACAGTTTTCATTAAAACCGGTATTCAATACTTTGACTATTTAACTATAAGTTGCGCGAAATTTATTGGTGTTTCAAAAAGTACACTTAGGACAAAATGACTCTTTTTAGCTAGTTCACAAAGATGAAAGTCAGTTTTTGGAATAGTTTGAGCAAAAATTTAAGGCGGTGGAGGGTAGATAACTCGCCTGAGTCTCTCCATTTCAATACTTGACAAAAACTAATTTTAGCCGAACTAAAAACTGGTTTACTCTGCCTTGTTCCCAAAGTCGTTAGGCGCCCCTCACCCCTTCCTATACCCAGAGCCCTTTTTGGCCATACGCACCCTCTTTGTGCCCAAGATGGCGGTCCAAGATGGCGGCTTCCCCCACGATATCTGTGACGTCGCTATACATACACAAAGTGGGATGGCTCCCCCTCCCTCCCTGTACCCATAGCCGATTGGGGCCCAAGACGGCGGATGACAAGATTGCATCTTCCCCCTTGATATCTGTGACGTAAACAAGCTACTCTGCCAGTGATGTAAATATTAAAATTCAAATTAAAAAAAAAAAATCAAATTAAAAAATCTCTGTGCATATCGGTTTTACACATGTGCACATCGGTTTTCATCGGTTTTTCGTCGGTTTTTCATCGTTTTATTTCAGTTTTCATGAGTTTTTTTTATCGGTGTAATAGTTTATAACCTATTATACGTGTAGACATAGAAATTCATCCCTTTCGCTAACAAAACCCCAACGACTTGCATACAAATTATCAATATTTCTCATTTTTTTCAGTGAAAACAAAACCTACAATACACATTGGTGACTTTAAATATCGAACAAATATCAAATGGAAACTCGAATTTTCATTATTTCGGGGAGGGGACGCCTCCTTCTCCCTATATTTTATGAGGAAAAGCATTGTAACATTTCAATAAATTTTATAAAATACTTTATTAAATTCACTTAAGAGGTACTAAAGTGGGGAATTTCGCCATCTTATTGACATCGCGCGGATGTAGAGTATTGGATCTGCCAATGCGCCGTATTATAACACGTCGGGAAGCCGTCTTGTTGTGTTACACGAAGAAATTTTCATTATTTTGGCATGGGGAAGCCTGCTTGTATTTTTTGAGGGACGGCATATTTTTCATTAAATTTTATGCAATATGCAATGTCACTAAGTCAAGGTGAGTTGTTCATATCCCAAACTTTAAATTTATGAAAAATATAGAAATATATGACTTTAAATACCCTTTAAATAATGCTCAGCTTCGTCTCACTGTGCACAAGCGCGTTAGACCCTCATCACAAAAATCAGTAACCGCCACCCCATCATGCAAAGTATAGAAAAATATGGCGGCTGCACATAAAAACATATTTCGAGAAACAAGTTCAGACACGTCCTGAAGATAACGCGCACCTGCTGTGGAGCTTATATAATCTATTTATAATATAAGTGTTTACACATACAAGATAATCCTCTTAACTGAGAACTTTGAAAATATCTCGATACAATATTAACCTAAATACATTGTATATTTCGGAAACAGGCACGAGATTTTTGAATTTGATCTTTTAATTTTAATTTTAATATTTAAATCACTGGCAGGGTAGCTTGTTTACGTCACAGATATCATGGGGAAGACGCCATCATGTCATCCGCCATCTTGGGCACCAATGGGCTTTGGGTACAGGGAGGGAGGGGGAGCCCTCCCACTTTGTGTATTATGGTAGCCACATCACAGATATCATGGGGGAAGCCGCCATCTTGGGCCGCCATCTTGGGCCCCAATGGGCTTTGGGTACAGGGAGGGAGGGGGAGCCCTCCCACTTTGTGTATTATGGTAGACACGTCACAGATATCATGGGGGAAGACGCCATCTTGTCATCCGCCATCTTGGGTCCCAATAGGCTTTGGGCACAGGGAGGGAGGGGGATCTCTCCCACTTTGTGTATTATTGTAGTCACAGATATCATGAGGGAAGCCTCCATCTTGTCATTCGCCATCATGGGCCGCCATCTTGGGCCCCAATAGGCTTTGGGTACAGGGAGGGAGGGGGAGCCCTCCCACTTTGTGTATTATGGTAGCCACATGACAGATATCATGGGGGAAAGCCGCCATCTTGGACCGCCATCTTGGGTACAAAGAGGGTGCGTGTGGCCTAAAAGGGCTTTGGGCACGAGAGGAGCGCCTAACAAATTTAGGCACGAACGAGGGACTAACTGGCTTTGGGCGCAGGGAGGGTGCCTAAGGGGCTTGGACACAGGGAGGGTGAGGGTGGCCTATGGGCCGTGGGCACAGGGAGGGGTGAGGGGTGCCTAATAAAAAAGCATGTGCGTTTTGGGCGCAAATGACCTCGAGGTCCGGTAAACCTACAGAAAAGGCCATCTCCTACGACTGAGGATGAAGTATGTTTATTTGGAGAGGGGGTCATTTGACTAAAGGTCAAGGTCATAGTGACCTTGGACTTACAAATTCCCTGGTCACTGCTCTCTAATTAATAATGTGTTGCGCTGATTTAAACAAAACTTGACATGTGACATTGGTATGATGGGGGGGGGGGGGGGGGATTTCCCGATCTCGTTCCTATATCATGACGTTTTTTCGGGGAGGGGAATCAGTCACCCCTAGCAGCCAGCTGTAGTTTTTCAAGGTGCAGGAACTTATTGAAGAAATGAATTCGATATTCATGTATTTTCCATGGTGTATGGAAATTTACACTGAGTTGAAAACTGGTACACTGGAGTATCCATGGATAATTAATAAAACATGATGTTTCACCAGGATAGTGCTTCCAGTCATGTTTCAAAATAGTGGCTAGTGTTTCAAAATAGTGGCTAGTGAACCTACGGGAACGACAAATTACGTTTGATATAACAGCCTTGATTCACCGCCCCCGGAAATGAGTGTCTGAGAAATATCGCCTTCAGAAACCATAAATAGGCATCGGAGTATGCCCAATCGCAACGGAAAACATCTTCACCTCATTCGACAGAAAGGAACACATTTTGTGGTCTTTTTATTTCAGAGGAATTGCACACAAAACTAGAGAAAAAGATTTTACTGTGACCAGTAAATTTAGGTCCTGTGAAAACGCTGAAAACGTCAGATATAAACTATATAGAAAGATAATTTATGAAGGCTTATTTTCGGGAGTAAAATATTTTTAAAGAAATCAAAAATGGGTTTTCGTTAACAGCTTTTTAAGATTTTCATATAGGAATTAGATAAAAAAAAATCAAGAAACCAGAAAAAAACTTTTTTTGTGCACAGCGTTCGAGGTTTTGATAAAAGAGCCAGAAATGGATATCTTAAGCCCCCTCCACTTATTTGAGTGATAAAGTACATGCATAAACTTCAGAAATGCATTAGGGTGTTATAAAATGCAATTTCCAGCATGTCTAAAAAAAAACACTTCATGACATCTGGTGTCTCCATTGCTGTGGACCATATTTTGAACCTCCAGCGAGTTTCAACTCATTCCGTGTAGTTCGCAGGTCTGCGAGCCACGCCAAGCTTGAAGTATGAGGGAAACCCACTTTAAACAAATATTGGCTCTGCCAACTCCAGATCTGCCACATTGGGTGATGATGTTCGGTATTGGCCTAAAAAATGTCTACTCGCACTGGCAAAATACTGAAATCGCATCAATGCCTATCTATGTTTAGAGCGACAATGTGAGTATGGAAAGGGTTATCATTATTCTCGTATTTCGTGAAATAAAATCTTTGAGACCCCATTGAATATCTCGAGAGGGTTAAAGTACGCCATTTAAGTACTCCATTTTAATAATGCCGTACTGTGTAAGGTGCACTGAAAAGGTGTCACACAACACATAGAATTAACCGTGTGTTGTAAGAAAGAACTAAATAATATTATATTCCTCCTTGTAAAGCAAATGGTTTCTTTTAACAGTGTTTTGAGGGTTAAACTAACATCTGATTAAAACAACAGATATGATTTAATATACGACAGCTATCTTCAGATCTCTATAATTAGTCTGTGTGAAATACACAGACTATTGGTTTTGTATGGTTTCTATTTCATTTTTTTTTTCTTTTCGTCTGTATTTGAAACACACAGACTATTGTTTTTGTATGGTTTCTTTTTCTTTCTTTTTTTTTCCTTTTCTTTCTTTTAATTCATCATCTTCATCCCCTAAGGCGTCTGTAGGGGTGTTTTGAAAGTGGGTCACGCACGTATCTTAGGCATGGTATGACCTATGAGCCTGGGACCAACACCAAACAAGTCGACACTCGATGGAGGTTCGAAATATAGGTTAAGTTCACAGAGGTCCTCCCGAATTGCAGAAAATCACATTTTGTGCACCTATAATTCATTCCCGAAGTTCATACATGCATTTTTGCACGAAAAAGGGTGGGCGTGGTAAAATAAATTGAAAGTGGGCCATGCTCATATCTCAAGCATGGTATGACATATGGAACTGGGACCAACACCAAAGGAGTCAAAATTCAATGGAGGCTCAAAATATACGACAATGTCACTTAGGTCACCCAGGGGTCAATTTTTTCATTTTTCAGAATTCCTGGAAATCATTTTTGTTGACCCCATAATGCATTCCAGAAGCTGATACATTCATTTTACACGGAAAAAAATTTAGACGTAGCCAAAATTTTTAAAGTGGGTCACGCTCATATCTCAAGCTTGGTATTATGTATGGGCCTGGGACCAACACCACCTGAGGCGAAATGCATTGGAGGTTTATATATGTATTTTTACACTAAAAAAGTGGGGCGTTGCCAAATATTTTGAAAGTGGGTCACGCTCATATCTCAAGCATGGACCATGGTATGTCGTATTGACCTGGGACCAACACCAAATGAGTCGAAACTCAGTGGAGGTTCAAAATATGGGTCAAGGTTACTGAGGTCACCCCGGGGTCATTAAGTGCATTCTCAGAATTGCTACAAATTACATTTTTGACCCCCTAGTGCATTCCCGAAGTTCATACATGCATTTTTACACTTCAAAATGTAGGCATGGTCAAACATTATGAAAATGGGTCACGCTCATATCTCAAGCTTGATATGACATATGGACCTGGGACCTACACCAAATTAGTCAAAACTCAATGGAGGTTCAAAATATGGGTCAATGTATCTGACATCATCTGGGTCATTGAGTACATTTTGTTCAGAATTGCTGGAAATCACATTTCCCCCCCCCCCCCCCCAATGCATTCCTAAAGTTCAGACATGCATTTGTACACTCAAAAATGGGCGTGGTCAACAATTTTGAAATTGGGTCGCGCTCATATCTTAAGCTTGGTATGACATATGGACATGAGACCAACATCAAATGAGTCAAAACTCAATGGAAGTTCAAAATACGGGTCAAGGTCACAGGGTGATTTATTCAGAATTGCTGGAAATCACTTCGCAAAACCCCCTAATCCATTTCCGCAGTTCATACATGTATTTTTATTCTCATAACATTTGGCGGGGGGGGGGGGGGGGGCACAACTTTCGAAAGTTGGTCACACTCATATCTCAAGCATGATACGACATATGAACCTAAAAATCTAAAACTAGACCTAAAACTAAATGAGTCGAAACACCGTAGAAGTCAATAATTTGGGTTCAGTTTACTAAGATCGCACAGGTCTCATGAAGTGCAGTTTTAAGAATTGCTTGAAATTGCTTGATATTGGATTTTATGACCCCATTGCATTTCTGCAGTTCATAGATGTATTTTTTCTTTCAAAAAAGTGGGCAGAGTCAAACAGATCCATTGTTGTGTCCTATATAGAACACATTTAATGCTATGAGTTATTTCCAATTTCTTGTAAAATTTAATCTGAATCCGGATTGAAAATCTTTAAACGCTGTTTACGAAAACCTATTTCTGATTTCTTTAAAGATACTTTTATCCCGAAGGTATGCCTCCATAAATTATCTTTTTTATATAATTTACTAATGATGCTTTCACCATTTTTACACAGACACGCATTTACTGGTCGCAGTAAATTATGTTTCTCTAGTTTGGTTGTTTTCATTGATCTCTGGCGTGAATAAATATAATATAGCGAAAGCTTCAGGATGATTTACTTTCACCAGAAACTTAACCAATTGGGCCACAATGAACCCTTTGTGTAACACTCAAGGCTTCCAAGGACCTGAAAATGCGCGCATACTAGTGATTGGCAGCCAATATGCCCAAACAAATATAGATAGAGTGATTCGTATTTGAGTTATCGTGTGGACAATCAGGAGAGGTGAGAAGACAGAATAGAATTGTTATGTTATGTCCGTGAATGTTACAAGGCGAAATCAAGGTAAATACTATAGAAACAGAATTTACTGTGGCCAGTAAATTCTGGCCTTTGTGACAGTTGTGACAGCATGAGAATTCATCTATAAAAAAAGAAAATTTATGGGGGCTTATTTTCGGGGGTCAAATGTCTTTAAAGATAAAAGGAATAGGTTTTCGTAAACAGCATTTAAATATTTTCATACAGGATTCAGTAAATGTTTTTCAAGAAACTGGAAATAACCTCTGTGTGCAGCATCCAACGTGTACTATAAAGGAATCAGAAAAGGGTAGTTTTTACTCTGCACACGTTTTGAGTAATGAAGCACACGTATAAACTTCAGAAATGCATTGGGGTTATACAATGAAATTTCAAACAATTATGTAGACTTCACTTAATGAAACGTTTTGACCTTAGTGCATGGACCCAAAGTATTAACTTACATGGTGTTTTGACTTATTTGGTGTTGGTCCCAGGGCTATAGGTCATACCATGTTTGAGATATGAACGTGACCTATTTTTTAAATTGTTGGCCCCGCCCACTTTTTGTGTATAACAATACAGGTATGAGCAATGCATTAGGAGGTCATAAACTGTGATTTCCAGCAATACTGAGAAATGCTCTCAATGACTCCTACAAGACCGCATTGACCCTGACCCATTTGTGAACCTTCTTTGAGTTTCGACTCATCTGGTGTTTGTTCTAGCTCCATACACCATACCATACCTGAGATATGCGCGCGATCCACTTTCAAAATGTGTGACCCCCCTCCCACCTTTATTAGTGTAAAGGTACATGTATGGACTATGGGAATGCATTAGAGGGTCATAAATGTGATTTCTATCTATTCTGAAAAAGCACTGGATGATATCTGGGTAACCCCAGCGAGCGTTATCCATATTTTGAACCTCGATTGAGTTTCCAATCATTTGGTGTTGGCCCCCGGTCCATAGGTCACGCTATGCCTGAGATACGAGCGTGGCCCACTTTCACAACGCCCCAGGGACACCCCCGATGCGCCATAAGGCTGACAAATATTAGTGGACGAATACTTGTGACTCTTTGTCAGTGAGCCACCCCCACCCCCAACAAAAAACAGCGCAATAGGAAGATTCATATTCGAGTTATCGTGCGCACAAAGAAGTGCATAGAAGAGAGAAGACCAGCAGAATAAGAAAAAGAAAAAAAAAAGCAGAAACAATATTCGTGCATTCCACACAGACTAATTATATCTGGTATAGTCAACGAGATAATTAAAATAATTTGTTTATTATATGTCAGCATATCTTTATAAAGTGAATACAACAACTAAAATAAAAACAAAGGAGAACATATCGACGTTTGTCTGGAGTGTTCAGTGTGAAGATACTCGTCTTTTATTTAGCGTTTGTGAACTAGTCGCTGGTAAAAGCACCGTAAGTCAGCAACGTCACGAAAAGCTCGTTTGAGACATGCATGAACGGTTTTCAATAAGTTGCGACTCTCGTTTTCAGGCGATCCAGAAATGTTGGGCAAAATACTGCTGTATTGCGTGGATATTCGAGGTAGTTATATAATACATATAGATTGAAGAACTCGCCAATATATGCCCAGCTACGAGGTCGATACGACTTCAATACACCAACTCTTAAACCCACATGATGGTAATGACCAATTTCCCATAATATTCCTCCCTTTCTTGACTTCTTCGCATAATGAAGTGATTGGTTACATTTTTAACCTTGTTTGTTTTAACAATCATTAAACGTCTATGAATTGATTTTTTATAAATGATGATCGTAGCGTCAGGGTATTGCGCTCTTGTACTATGCATGGTGTAATCCCCATTCCTTGCTCTACTTGTATTTTAACCGCTGAAATTTACGGTAGTGTTTCAGCTTCGTGTTTCTTTTCATTTTTTTTTGTTTTATTTTTTTATATTTTACGCAGGGTAGATCAACATAAAAATATCGCTGCAAAAATGGTCTGGTCTAATATATTTCGTTGAGCTGGTGATTTATTTATCATTTCATTACGGTTATAAAAACGGTGACCTTGACATGTATAACTCAATGCCAACTGATAGCAGATAAACAGCGTTCTCTTTTTGAAACAACTGATCACACACTCACGGGACTACCGTCAATACAGATTATATGCTTTCTATACGTTATACTTGTATTGGAGATAATACGTTCCACTTGTAAGATAAATTCCAATTCCACAAGTACAGGGAACTATTTTTCTCCACTTTCTACTTTTTAGTATTTTTTATGTGAGCAATGTTATTTTTTCAGTCTATGTTTTCCTTGTCGTTTATATGCGCTCACACGCTTTCCCAACCAACGGAGACGCGAAGCGCCAGAGCATTTCACTAATACGGACACTGGACTCTTACCAATCGAGAATCAGTCTAGGATCGCCACGGTGAATATAACTGTGTACTTAATTCAATTGCTTGTTGTTGATTCATCGAGACAAGAAATAACATACAAAATAGGCTTCTGGATGAGCTGGTTTGATAAGTTGCACTCATGAATTCTACGAAGTACGGAAACCTGAGCTATTTAGACACAGACGAGATATGGACACAACAATTTTGGTTCCCAATAATATAGGATATCCATATACTTTGGCAAACATAAGTTTTTACCCAGCGATTCATTCTGATAGACTTGCTACCTTCTTTCAGGCGAAAACAATTCACACATCTTGTTTTTTAGATATGACACATTTTCCAATAGACAGTTAAAAGTGTTCCATGAGAATCATCGCCATTGACAAAATGCACATCTTTCTTAAAGAAGTTGGTAGCAAAGATATTACAAACGCCCAAAGCTTTTCATCGGGTGAATGGGAAGTAACAGAAACAGACTCTCAACGTGTGAATGAAACCGGGTTAGGTGTAATGAGCGTTGTAACATATACAATTATAACTATACATACCAGACGCCGGTGCTTGTTCTACTTCATGACTATGCTACTTCCGTTTAATTTAATTGCAGTGGCAGACCTTTGTGTGTTTCTCGTTTCGCCAGCGAGCGGAGAAACAATATCCTACTCAGTGTCATTAATGCTTTCAATCTCTGTGCACTTCAATGTTATTCAGCTTATGATTCCCAAAACATCTGAGCCTTTATCTAATCTAGTTACATTCATGTTTCTTACTTTTGCGATCAGTATGGTGTCTACAATGGGAACAATATTAGTGAGACGCTGCTATGACATGGACTGGAAACATCACGACGTTCCACGTTTGTTTTGGAAGTTAGTTGTATCCTGCAAACGGAGTCATAACCTGGGTAACGATCTCAGCACGCGCAATTCACAAAACACCAAGGGGACCATACATAGCATATCTGCATCAGATGGTCGTTTAAGAAACAAAAATACGGAGTCTGAATTAGTAACGGAACGGTGGAAGGCATTCTCCGTTGAACTGAATAAACTGCTCTTCAGTATTGTGTGTGTGGCAACTCTGATAAACATCGATCACTTATTCTTTATGTTATGTTAACTTTTGCAGAGTATGCTGATCACAAATGTAGTATTTTCGCGATAAAATCGGAATCCGACCGAGAAACACTTCCACCAGTGAGTTAAATAAGATACTGCGACATTACGACCCCATATCAGTCCAACCTGCAAAAAAAAATCGTTGACATTCTGTAATGTTCAGGAGGTTCGTGGACGAAGAATTTCGACCCGATCTTGACTCAGTCGTGATCCGACCGAAATTCTCAGTCCTTTGTGATCACACGACTGTGCCTAACCAGAAAACGACACTTGTAAAACAAGATTAGATTCTTGAGTAACTACAAAATTCCATTTCGGCCTCCAGAATCTTAGCTTATGGTGCATCATTGGATCGAACTCGAAGAGATCTTACCAATGATGTGGCATTAGCCATATTTTGGAAGCAAAATCAAAAAAAGAAAAACATAATAAAATTTAAATGGATATTTTTATAGAAACTGATGGACAGATAGGATTGTAAAATCAGATTAAGGGATAAAGATTTCAAGTTTTACATCCCCAGGAGATTGATGTACCCGAAAGCACTTGTGATCGCACTCTTCTGCTTAGAGACATTGTCAGATTTGCTTGCACGTACGCTTTTGCAGGGCAAGCATTTGTGCATGGGCGGGCACTCCACTTCAGGGGTGTTTTACTGATAATAATTTGCCCGCGTACTGTAACCGGGCAATCATCGACCACATGGAAGAGAACAGTCTTCAGAGGAAGATAAAATAAAGACACTGTTTGTAGAATGTCATATATGAACCTTTTGTTGACCACTTTTGTTTAGCCGAAGATGAAGGTAATTAATTCTCATAGGAAATATTTACGAGGATGCCGAAGGGAGTGTGAAATGAGTGCTTTGGGGTGACGGGGTGGCGAGGCTTAGAAAATTTCTTGCTGAAAATCCCAAATTATTTTGAAAGACACAAGATATATATGCATTGAATAAACGATGGGTTTCATGGGTATCTGACAGGCATATGGAGGAATAGCAACGGGAGCAATGGGAAATAATAGTTATTCGCTGATTTGAGGATAAAATGGAGCGAGGTATTAAAAATGACGGTAACGACGGTTTCTGCAGGAGTATATCACTTACAAATGTGATTATGAAAATCCGCTCATTTGAGAGCTGCTGCATAACAACGAGCTGTGAGATACAGTACAGTCTCCGTAGACAGGTCGGAATCTACGCGTGGGCAGTGAGTGATCTCTACTCATGCGTTTTCCAGATAATACAAATCATACCGGTTATACCCGGTGCTTCATTAATTAAATTTTTGATGATTATTCCTATAATTAGAGTTTGAAATCTAATATCATTGCGTCTTTGAAAATATTGTCCACCCGTAGAAAGTGGCCAGTCCGTGGCGGCCGAACTGTACACATGTGCATGTAGCGGATCTCTAAAGTTTTACGATTTGATTTGAAATGCCTTAATGGAGTCTGGTTAAATCGACCCGAGCCGAAGTTTACCAATGAGAAGAGACCGCTTAAATTATTTTATGAATAATATCGTAATTGGAAGCCTAAATTGTCGAGGATTGTCATCAGATACAAATAAGCGAAGGGACATTTTCTCACGTTGTAGGGATAAATTCGATATAACCCTTTTGGTCGATACTCACTCATGTGAGGAAATAGAAAATACGTGGAAATGTGAATGGGGTTACGAAGCTATCTTCTGCTCTCACTCACGTGCAAGTAGGGGAGTAGCTATCCTATTCAAGAACAATTTTTTGTATCATATTCATAATACAATAAAAGACGTAGGAGGTAACTGGATTATTCTTGACATCACAATTCAAAACCAAAGACTTACACTTTCGGTGGTCTATGGCCCCAATGATGATAACCCAATCTTTTTTGATAACCTCTTCAACCAAATTGAGAACATCGGAAAAGGCTAAGTTCTGGTGGGAGGCGATTGGAATGTACCCCAAAACTATAACCTTGACACATTAAACTACTTACACAAAAATAACGTAAAGGCAAACGAAAAGATTCACCGGCTAATGGAAAAATTCGACTTATGTGATGCTTGGTGGATGGAGAACACAAATCTAAGGCGATATACATGGAAAGGCCCTAATAATAAAATGGCGAGATTAGACTATTTTCTCCTGTCCACAGATCTACAAATTTTTCACAAAACGTCAGACATTCACATACGCTACAGATCTGATCACAACCCTATAGCCATAACCTTGTCCTTCATCAGTCAACCAAGAGAAAGAGGCTTCTGGAAATTCAACAACAGTCTTTTGAACGACCCAGAATATATATCAGCAGTAAAATCCATAATTGCAGAGACAGCTCGTCAGTACTCCACTCCAAATAATAATAATATTAATAATAATAATAATAATAATAATAATAATAATAATAATAATAATAATAATTGTCAACAATCATTCACTATTGATGACCAGCTGTTTTGGGAAACTTTAAAATTAATGATTAGAGGAAAAACCATTGAATACTCGGCCCAGGTAAAACGCAGAACTGACAAACGTTTGGCGAAAATTGAGGAGAAACTAGAGGTATTAAATTCCCGACTGGACGATGGCGATTTGTCTGTAAGTCCCGAAATTGAGTCTCTCGAAACTGAATTCCAAACTATCAGAAACAAAAAAATTAATGGTATAATTCTAAGAGCAAAAGCAAAATGGAAAGTAGAAGGAGAAAAACCAACTAAATATTTTTGTAACCTAGAGAAAAGACATTACACAGAGAAAATAATACCAAAACTGGTGACTTCTAACGGTAATACGACGGAAAATTTATCTGAAATATTAAACGAACAAAAGTTGTTCTTTGAAAGCCTGTACTCCTCTAAACTAAACCCAGCAAATGTTTCAATAGACAATAACCCATTTTTTGATGATACTAATCCATTTTTACAGTTTTTAGATCAAGAGGAAAGTAATTCATTGGAGGGTCTTCTAACAAGCTCCGAATGTTTAAGAGCCTTGAAACCAATGAAAAATAATAAAACGCCTGGGTCCGACGGTTTTACTGTAGAGTTTTATAAATTCTTTTGGAAAGATATTGGTACATTCCTGATCAATTCTCTGAATTACGGATATACCGTTAAACAGCTGTCTAATCCACAACGAACGGGTATTGTTACCTGCATTCCAAAGCAAAATAAACCCAAGGAATTTATAAAAAATTGGCGACCTATCTCAGTTATCAATGCCGACACAAAAATTGCTTCAACGGCTATTGCAAATCGAATTAAAACGGTCTTACCAAAACTAATTTCAGAAACTCAGCTTGGGTTCATGAAAGGAAGATACATCGGAGAGTCTACTAGACTTACATTTGATAGAAAAATGTGAGAAAGAAAATATTGCTGCAACTCTTGTTTTGTTAGATTTCGAAAAAGCCTTTGACTTTCGTGAATGGTCCTTCATAGAAAAAACATTGAAGTTCTTTAATTTTGGACCTTCTATTATAAACTGGTTTAATACTTTCTATCGCAACATTTTCAGTTACATCTTAAATAATGGGCACTGTTCAGAAAAGTTTAACCTACAGAGAGGGGTACGGCAAGGTGATACACTCTCCCCTTATCTTTTTATTCTAAGTGTAGAAATATTAAATGCCGCACTTAAATACAACCCCGATATTGATGGTATTAAAATAAACAACTCGGAATATCTCATAAGTCAGTACACAGATGATTCAACGTTATTTTTGAGTGATGATGGGCATTCGTTGAACACAGCCTTGGAAGCTGTGGATTCTTTCGCTGAACAGTCAGGCCTAAAAGTAAATATTGAGAAAACACAGGTTATATGGATTGGGTCGAAACAGGGGTCGAGTGAAAAGGTAGCTACAAATCGTAATGTTCAGTGGAACAATAATGGCAAATTTACTATCCTAGGTATCACGTATGATCTGTTCAGTGAGAACTACATAATGAATAATTACGTCGAAAAAATGAAAAAAATGGAAAAACTTCTGAATGACTGGTCGTTTAGAAACCTTAGTCTAATTGGAAAAACTACTGTTGTAAAAACACTGGCCCTTCCAATACTGATACACTGTCTATCGGTTCTCCCAAATCCACCTGACAGTATGTTGGATTCTATACAATCGCGTTTATTTCAATACCTGTGGGCCGGGAAGCGTGAAAAGATCAAACGTAATGTTCTTATTAACGAAATGGACGACGGGGGTCTTAAATTTCCTAACATTCGGTCATACAGTTATTCTTTAAAAATGGTTTGGATTAAGAAATTAATGGATCCCGACATAATAGCACCCTGGAAAACTCTTATTTTGGACAACTTCGAAAGATTTGGAGGTTACAAAACTTGGTTTTTACACAAAGAGGGATTAACAAAGGTTGGGGAGCACTCAAACAGTTTTTGGAAAAATGTCCTTAACGCCTGGGCTCTTTTAGACAACAAATCTTCAACTGTACCTGAAGAAATTTTTTCTCAACCTATTTTCTACAACAAAAATATAAAAATTAACAACAAACTATTTTTCAATCAAAGATGGTGCGACAGAGGTATATTTTTTCTTAACGACCTCTTGAGTGAGAGCGGGGGCTTTCTGACTTTTGAAGCCTTCTCTGCAAAATTTGATATCAAAACTCCCTTCACTGTCTTCCAAGGGTTACGAAAGGCGATTTCAAAACGATGGCAAAATGAAATAAACAGTATAAAAAAATCCGACTTTATTATAAGTCCGTTGATAGAAAAATTAAAAGTAACAAAAACCGTAAACAAAACTTTTTACCCATTATTCCTGCAGCATGCGGCCTCGTACCCAGCTCAGTCTCAGAAGAAATGGAACGAGCGTTTGCATCTCAGTCTCGATTGCGATGCTTGGAGACCGATATACAAGAGTCCGTTTCTAATTACTGATGACTCCTATCTCCAAACTTTGCAATATAAAATCATACACGGAGCTTTATTTACGAATGCTCGCCTTTTCAAATGTAAATTATCTGAGACTGAGCTGTGTACGTTTTGTTCCAACACTAGAGAGACAGTGCAACATTTATTCTTCGAATGTTCAGTGTCAAAGACAATCCTGTTACAACTTGCACATAGATTGCAGGAGAAATGTGGTATTCTATTACCACTGACACCGCACTTTACCCTCATTGGCTATATTAATAATAATAATAATAATAATAATAATAATAATAATAATAATAATAATACACATGAATATACCCTCACCTTAGTAATTCTTATATTTAAAAAGTTCATTTATTCTTGCAAAGTGAGAAAATGTCAGCCTAGCTTCCACGGATTCGTCGAAATACTCCGGCAATACCGTAACATCGAGCTATACTCCCGTCACCTATACTCTAACAAAAAAAAAACGACCAAATAAATACCAGGTGGGAATCTCTAAAAGCCCTATTTTATCCTCCGACTTAACACCACACATCTCCTGGACAATAGCCCTCGATCTCCTGGACAATAGCCCTCGACGTTTTTGTTTTGCTTTTTTTTCTCTCCATTCTCATGAGAAGGCTACATGCAACACAAGTCGGATAAAACAATAACAATCTTATTTCTGTGCATCGATTAAACTTAGAGTAGAAAAAGTTATATATTATATTCTGTATAAAATGGAATTCAATGTACACTCAGAATATATGTATAGATATATGTTTATCACTTTTTATCTGAATAAAAAAATTTAAAAAAAAAAAAGAAAAAAGTTTACCAATGCCCAGATCGATATTAATGAACGAGATTCAGAAATTTCAGAATTTCGCTGTCGTGAAGAATTTGAGATTCCATTTATGACTTAAGGTATGATATAATCCTAACGTCTAAAATCTCCAGTGCTGTTCACAACAATCGCGAACCAATTTATATATAATTTTTTTTCTTTTTGTCGTCGACAATTATTTGAGCGAGCTGGTTCCATTAAGCTTTGTTTTTTAGGCAAAAGCGAACACCTTTAGTTAATGTGGAAATGATTCTTTTTGCAAGTGTCGTCACCTATACGTATTAGTTAAAGAGTTAATGATATATACGAGAAGATTAATTAAATTCTACTTCCGAAAGCAACTCACAATCTCACGGCGTTGACATCTGACGTCACAGGTTTAGCCATTGAGAGGGATATTACCGTAGTGAGTTATTTCATCTGGTGGATAAGCGGTCGAATCGCCTTTCCGGAAGTAGCGAAGCGACGCATTTCTATTTTTAGACGGAAATTTTATCGCATGTTGAATGTGTACGAGCCTTTTGTTCTTTAAACTTTTATAAACACACAAAATACCGACATCACCGGACACATCACATAAGTAAATATACTGAAGATTTCATTTGCAGTCCCAGCAACGCAACATTATGTCCCTCCTTGGTTTCGGGCGCATAAAACGACGTCCCGATCCGCCCTGGAAACCTATTTTTGCCCAGAACATCCGGCTTCAACTATAGTTTATGGACATTTCTGAACAGTTCTAATTTCCAAACGATATGCGTATTTGAAGATACACGATTAACGAGCAATACTTAGTTTGAACGAATGTTATAAACTCACTTGGAGTGAAATAATGCGCCCGTTTGTGAAAACACGATATGATCCCTCACCGTCAGCTCAGTTGTGACCGCCTATAAACATCAGATGCTCGAGCGGTCAAAAGCAGGACAGCGTATTATGCCATGATTTTCGAACCCACTTTTCACGTGGACTGTATACTTCGTAGCATTAGAATTGTCACGTCGTCCAGGTCTGTAGGATGGAGTATCACCAGCTTAAAGTAAGCCTAAATAATGCTGCTAGAAGCAACATCTTGATTCCAATATGTCTAATAATAAGAAAAAGCTATTTAATATCTTCTCCATTTTACTAAAATATTTTCACTTGTCTGGCGTAATGAGGCTACTGAAAGCTAAATCTACAATTTGTAAAAAAAACATACAGTAATCAATAAGAAAAGGAAACATTCTTTGTATCCTCCAGTTATGGGTTACTATAACACAAGTTGGAATTATGCATAGCGCATTCTAACGCCGTTTTCTTCGATAGTTTAGACAACATGACAACATGCATAATACAAATTTCTCGCATGATATGACTTTGAAAAAGTATATAACATACACAAATTCATATTTAAAAGTGTTAACCTTTAGTTGTATCACTGTGTGTTAAGCATACAAACAAATCACAGCAATTTATATTGAAACGTTAATTATTTTTGTAGATGTTACGTGTGCTGAATACTAACAAAATAATTAAAAAATTAAATGAAAACCCACATTTATTTTATTCTTGCTCGTTTAACCGCATCGGTCATATTCGAGGTATGTCATAATGTTCAATTGCTTCATTGCACCATGCGTTGCATTCGTATCACATTCTGATCGCTGTCGATGAGTATTTATTCGTGTGTTCTGAAACGAAAGGTTCATGGGATTTTAATGCTTTCTGACCCCTAAAGTGATGTTGCAGTGCTATAGTCGCCCTGTAATACAGATTCACATGATCGAAGTATATTACAACCTTCACACCCTTTCAGATAAGGGACGACTGAGTAAAAACCGGTATAGTCGGGTATATGTGTGTCTTGGCAGCCTCAGATTGAGAACTTTTAAAATCAGAATCCATGTTTCAAAGCAGAAGGAGGAATATATGGTGTTTTCCGACAGAGAGCTGTTGGATTGTAAGGCAAAGGGTCATTGGAGATTCACAACTTAGAAATCAATTGATTTCGAGAGCCAGTAATGTCTACTTCCAGAAACGTTAATGCATGCCACGCGTCCATTTCGATTTTACATGTTTGGCCGCGTAGATTTTAAGAGCTTTTATGACATATGTTTATTGTGATTGAAAGTACCCAACCACTCCATTATTTCTGCCGAGATAGTTTTAATGTACAAAAGTCATTATTATTGTCCCTGGGAAGTTGATACTTGTCTGTACACATTTTATCAAGAAAACAAACACAGAAACGTCGACACGACGAGAATTGCTTCTACCAAATGTATGCGACAGTGCCGTCGCTTTGTTGGAATCGGGGAATACGTGCTTTGGTTGAGATGGAATCAATATTCGTGTGAGTTAAATACGTACAGCATAGTGGATAATAATGCTACTATTGGAACTAGAGTGAATACAACTACATGGTATAGCGGGTTCTCAAGTGCTGTACCAAGTTTACTCGCACTTGATTTTGCATCTTTTAAAGAACAGAGAAAATAGATAAAAAAAAGCACTCATTGTTGCGCGTTAAACGTTTAAATCAGCTGGGAACTTTAAAAAGACGGTGCCAAACTCCCAAGCCAGCAGTCATATACCGTGAGGAATTCGACGTTGTTGTGGCCTGAAACCAGTCTGACCTTTAAATAGTCACTTGCTTATGTTTTATTTCACTCGTCGGGAATATTTCAGTTGGTCGAGAAAGCGCACCTACGGTTCATTTTTTTTGACCAACTAAAGTATTCCAGAAAACTGAATCTAAAAACTACCACCGGCAACCATTTCCTTTGAATCAACGCGAGAACTGCTTCGCAATCGAGATTTGATTTACCAGAAGTTGTAATCACTATCAATACCATCATTATTAAACAAGTATGAATGGGTACGGTTCTGACCAAAAACATCATTCCATCTGTATGGATCACTTGTTAGATAACAATTAGATTAACGTTCTGTGGATTAGAGTTCTTCAAGAAAGTAGTACCTCAAACCACATATCGCAGTTCAAAACAGTTGTATTAGAATTAGACTAGGTTCTTTGACAACACCAGAAATAGATTTAATGTTCGTTGAAGCAGAACAGCCTTCTTTTAAACTAGCTCTCCAATATGTTTCTAAACTGTTGGCTAATCTATCAAACCAGGCTTATAATGGTTTCCCCGTTCCTCAAAATGGTGAATGGTTTAACAAACGCCAGAAACATATTCCTCCTTTTGGGAATTAGAATTAAACCTCATATGAAATCCGCCATGGTTGAATCAAATTCGAGAAAAGAAAACCGTGAACCACATATCCCTCAATGTCATCTAAACACCTACTGTTATTTTGGACTTTACTTTCACAAAAAAATCCAAGACAAAATTTCTTCGGTTCAAACAAAAATATGCCGAAATAAAGTCTAAGTAATGTACATACATAGACAAAACTACATGAATGTTTCGATGAGTCGTTTTGTATTCAATGAGACAGATGTGCGTAGGAAGAAAACGTCGAGACCGAAGGTCGAGACGTTTTCTTTCTACGCACATCTGACGAGTTGAATACAAAACGACTCATTGAAACATACATGTGGTTTTGTATTTATTACATGACCCAAGCACCTACTGACCTAATTTTCTTTTCTATCAACGGTGGTAAACACCATGCACTTTATGCAGTCGCATTGCATAAAAAAAGTCCCGGTTGGAACAGGTTGGTGTGCAATACGGAATTCCGTATTGCACAGCCGTATTGCACGCCGTATTGCATAAGAGAGACTGCATGGGCATGTAATAAAAAACGATCTATACAGATAGAGACATAAAGATGATGACAAAGTATCCCCTGACGTTGTTACCAGTAATCAGATCATCTAGATCAGAATACCAAATAAAAGGTTTATTTTACAGCAGAAGACAATTCTCTGCGACTAGCGCATGGACACATCGAGATGTACAGGAAAGGAAGTCGATTATATTTTCCGACTCTCGTTCCTCTTTGCTGGATCCACTCAGCCCAAAGTTGAAAAACTCTCTCATTTTGAAACCTTATTGGAAGGTGAATACTCTCATGCATAACAATATGATAGTGATTTATTGGTTCCTGGACATGTTGATATCTCCGGTAACACAAGAACAGACAGTGCTGGGAAACAGGCTTTACACAATCCTATCGCCGATTTTTAAAATTCCTTTCAATGCTTTTAAACCATAAATCTGTAACTATATCATATCTATGTTGTAGTTGGAATGGGCTGGGACGGCAGACAACAAGCTCCATCGCTTCCAACCATCTGTCTATGATAAATATCCTTTTTGTAACTTTGTAGATAAAAATCATGTAATTATGACACGATGCCATGTTGGTCACATGAGACTTACACATTCCTGTTTGTTAGTGGGTACTTTGCGACCAGAATGTGTTCAATGGAAATGCTCGTTGACTATGGAGCTCATTCGCATGGAGTGTTCTGATTTTAATGATATAAGAAGGGGGCAATATGTTGATTTTAAAATTATGTTCAGCGATTTTAAACCACATATAGGTAATTACTTCAAATGTATGTGCTTGGCAGGGTGGAATGGGGTGGAGAATAACAAGAAACTTAATCGCATCAGACCAAATCTGAATGATAAATATACGTATAGTAATCTTCGTAGAAAGGACCATGTAATGTTAACACGACGTCATATTGGTCAAAAAGGACTTGAACTTTTCTCTTTGCTAGGGGGTAATATACGGCCAGCGTGTGCTCCATGTCAACAGGCGTTGACAGTGGAGGACATTTATTTACGTTGCAATGATTTTAATCATCTTCAAGGGCAGTATTTCACAGAAAGATCTCAAGAGATATATTTTACCATTCCAGTGTTACGCGGCCCTAAGGATCGTCTAAGTGGTAGGACTCGAATGGCGTCTTCCAAGGGTGGCTCCTTTGTTCTACGACAAGGGCAGCACGATGTGTTGTGTATGTGGCAAACTATGGTTACTTGAAGTGGCTGCCACTACCGATTAACTGGAGAGTCAACAAACACAACTGGAACTCAGCAACACAGTTTCTATTAATGTTTATTCATTCTATCAACAATTTCAACAAGCGCTTTGAGCTGGAACATCATCGCTCAGTCTTCAGCTTCTCTGCCCATGCACCAGGTCTTCTACATAACCTAACAAATAGCCTAACCGCGACGCGACTTTACTAATAAATTCTATGTGGCTTTTTCATTCAAAGCCCATGCTCTGTAGTTCGAGCTCGTGACTGTCGGTTGGTAGATCAGGCGGCGACTGACTTCTGCCAGTCGAGTTAGCGGATTATATCCTTCCCCGACCAGCGTGATTCAGAGCTGCGTGACTTGGAAGTTGTAAACAACTCGTGATGAACTTTCATCTTAACCCCTACACGTCATATTGTAAAAGCCGAAACCCGCGGCGGGTCTACTGGAGCAACTAATAGGCTAATCATCCTGATTTAAGGTTTAGCGGATAATGAGTGAATACGGTGAGGCCTGTGACCTTCATCACGTGCTTCACTCTACAAGCATGGTTCCGGAGGCAAGTCATCCCAGATGATGTTCAAGAGATTAATGATCCGGTAACAGGCTTGCAGAGATCTCCCCACTTGAAGGCTATTTCAACATTCTGTTTCTAGAGTTTTCATACTTAAGACTACAGGGTGTTGTCTCTGTCAATCTTGAGATCTCCTTAGCGTACGGCGATGGTCAGCTGTTCATTAATTCTCAATTGGGTTTAAAGTACTTTGTTTACTGTTCTCCCCACTTCTGATACTTATCGTACGTGTCACGCAGTGAACTCTAAGTTCGAAAGTCAATTCTCCTTAAGGGCTTTGTCAGATGTGTGTACTCTAGTAAGTTAAGTTATAATTTGCACTCGGTCACAGCAGTTCGACTATTAACGAGAATTTCTGTGCACTAATTGTGAGATCTGAGATTTTAGAAGTAACTGAATCGAACAACTTTTAAGTAAAATGAATTTTCTATTTCTCCATCCCCTCCCTGCCTGTCACTCCCATGGAACATGGAAAAGTTATGTCAGGGTCGCGAGGTCGGTTACCCTCTCGTCGACCTCGGTCGCAGGGACTGTTAACCCTCTCGTAGGCTGCATTTCGCTACATAAACCTCCCCCATCTAAGATCAAAACCCAGCGGGAGTTTGATCTTGACAAAAGATTCAGTAGCCGAAATGGAGCGTACAGGAGGTATGGAGTCCTTATACGTCAGGTTGCATTACGGAGGTTGCCTGGTGCATGGCTGCTTGTCTGGAACGCTACAATAAAGAAACACACCGTCCCCAAAATATATATATATATACAATTAGTATCACATTAGCATGGCACGGCCTCCTCTATCAAATTACACCTCTTCGGGTAGTGTAAACCGGAAAGAGGTATGTGGACTGCGGAAACCACTACCACTACGGACACAAGTAGCTGGTCGCCAATAAACAGCTCGACGACAATGTGGACAAACCCGGTGTTCGTCCATCCACCGCAGACCACACGCTTCGTGAACACACTGCTTACACCTGGGACACTGAAGCGCCACCTCTGGTTGTATCGCAACGACCTCTAGACAGATGCAACAATTCTCCCCAGTTCCTGCAACAAGTCGTGGGGATGTCAATCGTCTTTGTTGCTGCTCTTTGTGGCGACAAAGTGCTGTCATGACCAAATGGTACATGAACGTTTGTTTTTCGCGACGATGAGTTTCTCGTACATCGTTGCCGCAGAAGGTGATCTTCAACTTAAAAGGATCAATAACCTCTTCTACGTACTCTCCTTCACGGAACGGCCTCACTAATCCAGGATTCGGTAACTGGTCAGCCGCTCGTTCTCCCATCGCCCATGTGTAGGCCGAGTGATTAAAGTATCTACCGTCCCAACGGTAGTCACTCCAATACTTGACCACACTGGCGGTTGTAACGCGGTGGGTGATCTGTGCTGCCCGGGGAGGGTTAACACATTCGACCACTCGAGGAAGGAGGAGTCGTCCCTCTTGGGTAATACCATAACAATAGTATACCTCATGTAAAACGTATTCATTTTGGTTGGTCTCTTCATTATAACGTAGGACCTCCCAATAACGAACCCGGAGTTGGGATCGTCGCACACCCTCCATATTCAATGTATAAGAAGGACGATTGTCATAAGCGTGTAGAATAAATTCCAGCCTGTTCGTTGCGCGCAACAGCCAGGCTGCTCCTTCTGCCTGTCGAACCTGATGACGGTACTTCTGTTGTTCTTCCACGTACTCGTCAAATTCCGGTAAATACGCCGATGCCATGTCTTCAACCTCAAATTTCAAATTACTATGCACAAACAAAGGAATTGTATACTTAAATATATATATACACTGCCCTGAGACACGCCCTCAATCCCTGCTCCCCCTGGGTATACGTGCTTCTAGTACCTCTCTTGAATCAAGTCACACCCGTACTAGTTTTCTCGATTGTCTTGTATTGTAGGGTAGCTGTTGAGTACTTATCTAAACCCTGCCAGATCCCTACTTGAATCGTTTTAATTTTAAACGTCAATTTTCGTAGGAAATCGAATAGAAGATATAACCAAATAAGACAATCACACGCGACCCGTACTCTCTCAACATCGCCCCTCATCTCCACTCTTTAATACAATCTCAAGTAAAGAGCAGTAGCAAAATTGACAGAGTATTTGATGGAGCCCTGTGTCTTGGAGATTTACTCATCAGGTGGCACCCCCGCTAAATTATAAATTCTGTAAATCCTCCCTGGACTTGAGTAAAACTGAAAATGAAGTCCATCATAAGCCGGGTGACGTCGATGGTATATCAAATATCTTACGTCAGGTCTAACCCTGCGTCGGACACGAAGAATTCTTCTCCATAGAGTGACAGAGGATCTGCGTGGTACTCTCCACTGTCGACGGCGGAGGTTCACTCGAGAAATCTGATGGCTTTGTTCTTCCACATCCGGGTCAACCATGGGTACACACTCATAGCCACCAGGTGTATCTGAACATTCCCTAACCTCTACTTCAAAGCCGCACGCACTAGGGCCCTCCCGGCACCGATAACCGATTAAATCTGGACAGTTTCGGATTTCAATAAAATTTGAACGCGTCTCAAAGACAGCCCATCTTGCACTTACTGTTAAAACCATATACCGTTCTATTTCTATAAACATGCGATTATGCATGAAATCAGTAAACATACATCCAAATGTGGTCTCCCTATCTAACGGATCAACATCATAAACCCTACAAAAATCTAACTGATAGGTATTTGGTCGCACTATAAAATAGTGTCGCCTCCTAGGTTCACAGTGAACAGTACAATGTTCGCAACAAATATATTGACAGGTATACTGTCGAGTTGTTTCTTCCACATATGGAAATAATTGTCTACGCAGGTGTCGTAAACGACCCCCATAACCAGCTTGATAAGCATCGTCATTGTTTATATCTAGATCAGAATCAGAGTCTGTTCCAGCCGCAGCCATTGTTTTTCTTACTACTTTATTTACACAACCACTCAAGAATATATATTGCCTTTGTCTTTATTGTCACTTACACAGAAGAGGTAACCTCTTCTAATTCATCATTATTGAGTTCCTGATTACCCATTGTTGCACTTACAGTATCCATTTCAGCGTCATAGTGTACCTTAGGATACAGTCGTTTTCGCAACACAGGTGATTTCTTTACTGCTCGTTGAAGAGTTTGTCGCATTAGTTCTACTATCTCTTTTGGTGGAGATCTAGTTCCAACTGGTACTTCTGCTGGTGGAGCCGATGGTTCTGAAGATAAAACTGTCGTTTGGTTAGTTGACCGCATAGGCACATGAACATGAGTCGAAAGTTCTTTCTTTCTTCCACCTAGCACAACATCATTCAACACCTCACACTCGCTTTCCGAAAAGTCATGTCTAGCTCTGCGCTTCTAACGTTTTGTTTGCAAGACCCAATTCAGCATTCGAGTATGGCCCCGTTTTCGAATACACTTCACAAGTATGTAAAGCATCAAAACAATGACTACGATCCCGACGAAATATGCCCACTTAGGTACAGTGAACGGTTCTTCGGGTACCAGCTGCATTGCATCAAGTTCACGCACTAATTCATTCATGGGTAGATTATTGAGATGACTTAACGTTTTCGGCATGGTGAAAGTGGTTAAATTTACTCGTTCAATGACAGGCTTCCAGACCTGTCGCTGATGAAATGAAAAATTAGGTAACACAGTCCTAGTCAGTAACTGGTAGGTGGTATTGTCACGAGCATGAAAATAACTATGCAGTAACAATTGTCCACTCGTTGCCATACACAAAGGTTTTAATGCAAATAATCCTATGGGTGGCATTATTCTCCGTGGTTTAGGATTCCTGCGTTTTGAACAAGTTATCGAGAACCGCAATGGTACATCCGTTGTAACATACCATAACCCTTCCTCGATGCGTGTTGCAAAAGGCAAATCAATATGTAACTGAATTTCAGCTGTACATAGCTTGTCAATCTCTTCTCTCATATTTAAAAATAACGATAACATACAACTCGATGTTGTGTGTATGGTTCGTATAGCTCCCACCAGTGGACAAAGGAGTTTCTTATCATCCACACACTTATCATGCCCTATTTTGGGTATGTATCGAATTCTCTGTTTGTCTACTATTAACGTATCTGCTTCTAATTGATATATTGCGACTAACCTACTCGCGTCAGGCGATACATTGGCGGTGGTATTTTTCAAGGGCACAGGCAATGCCTTCACCCGAATGATCTCAAACTGAAAATTAGTGTTCACCAAAGGTACTTTCACTATGATGACTAATTTATCTTCAGTAAAAATGGTTGCCGTGGTTAACAGATGATAATACTGCCATAATTCTTTCTCCATATCTAAAGGTAACTGCGTACGGTCGTCAAGCTTCCCCTGTATACTGCGTAACACAGTTGTTAACAAGGTCGGGGTGACGATCCGCGGGGATAGTTTTTCATCCGCCAATATATCCATCTGCTCATGCGCGTCACGCATATAATTCTCGGCAGTTGTAATCATAAGTTTAATTTGAGTCACCACTATTTCTAGCTGGTGATAGGCATGTGTAAAATGTTCGATTAAGGCAAGACGATTCTCTACATCCTGTAGCTGTCGGGTAACTTCGGCCCGAAAATCAGCTACTATTCTAGACAAGTTCAATAGGAATTCCCTATTCTCTTGTACTGCTGCGTAGGTCAATCTGATCATAGTTAAACTTTGCCTTTGCACATGGTGCATTAGCTCTTGATTCCTTGACAATCGGTCCAAGTTTTTCATAATTCCTCTCAGATCCGATTCAGTAACAGTGCCAAATAGGAAACTCAACCCCGCGCCAATAAAATTAAATAGTCCACGCTTCTTACGCGACGTTGAGGGTGTATGACCACTTAATTTGCGGTAATCGTTCAGGTCCTGTTTTACTCGTTCATAGCGATCATTAATGAACCTTATCTCTTGGTACGTATCCGTTATCATCAATCGTAATGCAATATTAAGTGTGTCATTCGCACTGCCATACGTTTCACAGACTCGCTCAAAATTTTCATCTATTGCTTCATAATAACTATTTGTGTTCGACACTTGAACACCCAAGTGTTCCATAAACTGAATAAAGGGTTGTACTTCTTGTACATAAACGGTCGACCAATCACTATTAACCATGTAAACTTCTTTCACTTTTGTGAATATCACATTGTTTCTAATTATGACTCCAGTAGTAGTCCCTTTTCCAGTAGTAGTCCCTTTTACAGCTACCAATAATAAACTTCCAATAAAACACCAGTGCAACATCATGCTCCTACAATGAGAAGGAAAGCGTGGGTTAACATGGTGGGTGATTCTCATACCAAGACAATTAATTACTCCATAATTCACCGTGCACCCGTGAACGTCTGGAAGTATTCTAAACCCAGCGAAACCACTTCATTGGTTCGCGACGCCAATAGCGACCTAGCTGGAGTTTCCATTTCTGCCAAATCATAAATCAATACAATTTTGTCACCCACACTCGCAACCCCGCTTCCCTCCATGCAGAGCTATGTTGTACTTTAATCGGTGGTACTCCAGGGAACAGCTTCAGTGACCTCTGTACCACAAGCTGTCTCACCCCCACCGTTATTATGTAAGACATTTCTAATATTACTAATTAATTTCCCAATTTCTGTACTTTTGCACTCATTTTCTGTCTTACATTGCATATTTACCTCCATCGGTGCATCCGATAGAAGTGCCTGCGTGGCTTTCTTATGTTCTCTGTAACGTCGCAGCCGACGCCTTAACTCTTCAAGAGGTACACTCTCTTCTTCAGACGAGGAGTGTTCTCTTATATGTCTCTTATTTCGAATCAGAGGACCTAATGGATTCCCTGGTTCATTTTCCTCTTCACTCTCACTACTGTCTTCACTGGCAGTAGCAGTCTGGACTGGTGGCGCTACATATCTTTGTGTTCTGCACCACCTATCAGGTGCTGGGACTTCCCACTCTTGTGGAGCTAAACTTAAATTTTCCCCATGACACTTTATAACTCGTCCTGTCAACTGATCTTTTATTCTATAACTCACCGGGCCTGTTTTCTCTAGAACTCGGAAAGGATATTCCCATTTTTTCTCCAACTTACCTTTTGATCTCCCGTCTCGATACATAACGGTGTCACCTATTTCAAACTGGAGGTCTTTTGCTTTCTCATTCCCTAAGCGTTGTTGTTTCGCGACACGTTTTTGTTGTCGTGCTTGCTGTTGGGAAAATGCCTTATGCTGTTCTTGGATAGCAATTTTATGGCGTTCCTCTCCCATATATTTCTGTCTGGGTTTCAAAATAGTGTCCAATGGTAAAACCACATCCCTTGCGTACAGCAGATAATAGGGAGAGAATCCAGAAGATTCGCTCCCATTAAATCTGATGGCCGCAAGAGCTTGGTTAATGAACAGATCCCAAACTTCAAGATTTTTCTGTGACATTTTCGCCAAGACGTCATTCAGGGTACGATGCAAACGTTCTATCTTACCATTAGATTGAGGGTGGTAATATGAGGTGGTCACATGGTGAATTTTCAAATGCTCGGTCAAATATTTCATTATCTCATTGCAATTCTCGGATCCATTGTCCGTCAACAATTCCAATGGACAGCCGAATCTTGGGAATATTTGGTCTATTAATAAATTTGCAACTGTTTCTGCTTTCTTGTCTGGTACTGGAAATGCTTCAGGCCATCCAGAATACATGTCAATAAAAGTGACTAAGTATCTGTTCCCAGAGAGTGTAGTTGGGAATGGACCACTCATATCCAATGCTATTTTTGCAAAGGGATATGGCGGTCTATCGGCCTCTTGCATGGGTAAGTGGACCTTCCTTGTATTCCGAGCTCGACAGGTAAGACATTTCTCTACATATTGATAAATGTGTTTATATAAGTCTGGCCAGTAATATTTTCTACTAATATTATAATACACTTTATCAATTCCTAAATGTCCTAAGTCATCATGGTATTGTCTCAACACCTCCCCTGTTAAATGATCAGGTACACATAACCTCACTCGCGGGTTGTCATCTGTAGCACTAATATAATGTAATACTTCCTCTATTAACATATATCTGCTACTAATATTGGTTGGGGTATTACTACCAAGATATTTCTTTCTAATATCCATAAGTCTACTATCTTTTTCCTGCTCGAATTTCATATCTAAATCTCGATAATTAACCTTCTCAGGCTCCATGGCTGAACTTGAACTTTGTGTGGGTACTGACACATGGGCAAATCGTTTTGGATCGATTTTATCACTATTAATTAGCCCCACTGTCAAGGCCTTTTCTGTATCCACATCATCCATATTGTAATTTGGGTCGACATCTGCCAACCCCTCAGGTAACCTTGATAACATATCTGCACAAGTATTCTGTCTCCCAGGTAAATACTCAATTTTACAATTATAACTAGCTATTTTCAATGCCCACCGTTGCACTTTGGCATTGTTTTGAGGACTCGTCAACAAGTATCGCAAAGGGGCATGGTCTGTCTTAATGACAAACTGTGCTCCCTGTAGATAATGGTTGAGTTTGTCCAAGGCATATGAGATGGCAAATGCCTCCTTTTCAAATGTTGACCACTTCTGTTGTGCTTCTCCCAGTTTATGAGACAAAAACACTATGGGCTTCTCATTGGGCACCCCAGGGAGCTGTCCTGTACTGTCCTCACTTGGCTGGGTTAACACCGCTCCGACGCACGTCCCTGATGCGTCCGTATAGAGAACGTAGCCTTTTCGGGGGTCTAGGTAGCTTAGATAAGCGACCTGTGTCAAACTCTCCTTTAAATAATCAAAGGCTTTTTGTTGAGCCTCCTTCCATTGGAATCTAGCATATTTCTTCGTGAGGGCCACTAAGGGCTGTGCAATTTCACTAAAATTAGGTATAAATCTCCTATAGTAGGACACCATTCCCATAAAGCTTCTTACTTCAGTTACAGTTGTAGGTGGACCCAATTTTCTGATAACTTCAACTTTATTCGGTTCTGGCTTAATCCCATTACCGCTAATGACAAAACCAAGATAAGATGTTTCACCTTGAAAGAATGAGCACTTTTTTGCTTTTAGTTTTAATTTATGTTGTCTTAACCGTTTCAAAACTGCTCTTAAATGTTCGATATGGGACTCCGCATCACGACTAAACACCAAAATGTCGTCCAAATACGCCAAGGAAAATTCGCTCATTCCGTCTAGGACCACCGTCATGAGCTCTTGAAATATTCCCGGCGCATTCTGGAGTCCGAATGCCATTACATTGAACTCATATAACCCTCTGTGACACGTAAAAGCTGTCTTTTGTTTATCCTTTTCATCCATCTTGACCTGCCAATAACCTGACTTCAGGTCAAGGGTGGTGAAATATTTGCACCCATTTAACAATGTAAACACGTCATCAATGAGTGGCAACGGCCAGCTCGTAACCTTCGTAACTTGGTTAAGGCGCCTGAAATCCACACAAAAGCGTCTCGTGCCGTCCTTCTTGCCCACCAGCAAGCAAGGAAAACTCCATGCACTTTGTGACCTTTGGATAATGCCTGCATCTAGCATTTCTTGAATTGCATCATCCATAATTTTTCGTTTCAACAATGGGACACGATAAGCCCGGCTTTTAATAGGCCTGGCATCCCCTGTATCTATTTTCATTGTTATTGTGTCAGTTTGGGTTAAATCTTTATCAGTTTTTGCAAATACGTCCCCCTGTTCCCGGATTAATTTCATTAACATTTCCCTCTTATCTGGTGGCACTTGAATGTCACTATCTGTTATTTGATTCTCATTATCTTTGTTTTCAACTGTACTAATTTTCATCACTTCCTGCGTGACATCTACTAAGTCCTCCTCGGCAGTTACAGGCTCAACTTTTCCCACAATACAACCTCGCTTCAAGGTATAATGCTTATTGGTACTATTAATCAACATAACTGGTATATTTCCACAATTGTTACTTACAATGCTGTTACTTACCATTAAACCTGGTTGCTCTGCAATATAGCCTTGCTTTACGCCATGATGTTCTAAAAATTCAGAGTCAAAAGTTGATCTTACCCCTACAGCCTTAGCTGTGCAAACACAAGTACTCTGTGGTTTCAACTCAATGCTGTTCACTAGACGGGTTAAACATGACACATGCAAATCTTTCACTAGTGGAATCGATTGCCCGTTTACTTTCATTTTTCTCAATCCCCAATATATGTTAATATTATTACCTGCAATCCAATCTAACCCTAAAATCAAACTCCTATTTAATTCGTCCAATACTAAGAATTCCTGTGACTGGGGTAACCCATTAATGGAAAAGTACAAACGCACCATCCCCCTGGGTTTAATACTTGTACCAGCCACACCAGTTATGCTTGGTAGTTGATTTCTATCGCCCACTAATCGAGGACGATTGTGCATATTTTTCCAAAACTTTGTGCTGATGCATGAAGTTTGAGCTCCCGAGTCGAGCAGAGCCCTGACTCGCTGCTTCCCCACATGAATCATCACGCTGTCCAAAGAAGCTGTACCAAAATTTAATTCTACAGTCCCGGAATTCCTCCTAGACTGTTTTTCGATCAATTTTTCTTGTCTGGTTTCCTTTTTCAGTGTATTCACTTGTGAGCTCTTGGAGCTCGTTGAGCTCTCCTCTGGAGCTGTCTGGGAATTACTCAGGTGACCTGAGCTCACTCCTGGAGCTTTTGTGATATGGTCTGAGCTCCCACAAGTTGCATACTTTTGACCAGACTGCCAAGGGTTAACTTCTTTGGGTTCATTGATTAATTCAGAAGATAATTTACTTACTGTTTGATGCACAGAAACATTTTCTGCTTGATTAAATTTCTCCCTGGGAATATTATTATTTAAGTTCATTTTATTTCTTGGAGTTGCTTCCCTTTGACTGCATTTATTAAATCTTGTTTTTCTTTGCCTCTGTTGTCGATTAGTTAAGGGAATAGTTTTCAATTTACATTCTTTCTCTTGATGTCCTATATTTAAACATTTCTTACACTTATGCCCTACTTTCTTGGTTTGATCACACTTATTATGTACATTACACTGATTTACATGTCTAATTTTCTCTCTCACTGGTGCATTTATGTTATCTCTCACCTGCATTTTTTCAGTATTATTACAATGTTCTGGAGCCTGTTTGGTAGTTTTAACCCCTTGCCCCCTACCTATTGCCCCACATAAGTAGAGTTTTGCCCGTTTAAATTTTCGGGGCTTACTCGGCAAAAACGGATCATATGCCCTAATCTACCACAGCGAAAGCACCTCACGTCAGCCATTGACCTTTCTGCTGGCTGTTGCGCTGTCGCAGTGTGCACCTGTTTTGCTATTTGTACTCGGCATTGAGTCCGCACGTGCCCCACCCTACCACAACGGTAGCAGATGGGCTTCCTCACGTTTTGTCGCGTCGCTGGCTTTTTATATTGCCCTTTTTGTTTGTCCGGTGCCTGTTTGTTATACCTCGGAGGGGCGGGGGCTTTTGTAATTACGTGGATATTACTTTTTCGTCGCGAGACGTCAACATCCATGGGCTGAATGTCCCTTGAGTCGTCAGGGCTAACATCCCTTCCTAAATAATCGCGATTGTAGTAATCCGACCTGTATGCTTTCGATAAATACGCCGGCTCACTGCGTTTTCGTACCTTTTCCTTAACCCCTGTTTCAAATAGAGCTAAGGCTAGAGCTTTTTCCAGGGTGGAGGGAGATTTCCTGATTAATTTTGTTTTGACGTCGCTCTCATATAACCCGTCACCAAAATAATTTGCCAATGTTTTCTGCACTAAGGGCTCGTCAACATCCTTCCCATACGCGTCCTTCGCAAGATCTAGTAATCTCTCACCATAACTGACCACTGTTTCATATTTTTCCTGTTTCATGTGGCGCAGATAATTATTCGCCATACTATCGTCGATCACCTCTGAGTAACGCTGCTGGAGCTGTGTTTTCAAGCTCCCCCACGTCACAGTAGGGTCGGCGGTTAGGGTGCGAATAATAAAGTCGGCTACAACAAAATCACTTGTCTGGGCGGCCAATCTGCGTTTTTGCATGTCTGAAATTTCATTGGTGGCACAGTAGTGGTCAAGCGACTTCATCCACGGTTTGAAGTTGACGGGATCACCATTAAAACGTTTAATATGGGTGTGTAGCGTTTGGGTTTGCGTGGCGTTTGCTGTAGTACCCGTGTTTACATTCCCCTGCTGAAGGGTGTACTGTACCCCCTGGATGGCCTCTATGATTTCCTGGGCTTCCTCACTTTTCGCTTTTCGTTTACTACTTTTACCACTTTTACCACTGGCAAATAGTGTCTCCCCATCCCTGTTTCTTCTAGATAAGCGAGCTCAGCACTTTTCTGTTTCAGCTGAGCGTCCGCTTGTTCTAACTGAAACTGCATACCCGAATTTTTTGTCTCTAGTTGGGCCAGGTCTTGTTGATGGCGCTGTTCCTCAGCTACCTGTGCTTCCTGCATTTGTTGTTCTAATTTAGCTGTGCGACGTGCAGCCTCGGCATTAATCAAGTCCTCCATTTCCTTGTGCATTTCAGGGTCTAATTCTATTATTTTCCCCTCTGTCGCCATACTCCCACCTTACGCTAGTACGGTATTATAGGGTTAATGGCAGAGCTAACCGACCTCTCGGTAACGATTGCGAAGTGAAATGAATAAAATGTTGTACTTACAGTGTCAATTTTAGGAACAGACAGTTTTCCTCTGCTCCGCAGCTGCGTCCAGTGCGTTGTATCGCCTCCCGATGCGTAGTATCGCGACAATCAGGCCGTGGCAAAAACCAGTTCAATATCCTGTCGAAGGCACCAAAGAGGACCGTTGTTACGCGGCCCTAAGGATCGTCTAAGTGGTAGGACTCGAATGGCGTCTTCCAAGGGTGGCTCCTTTGTTCTACGACAAGGGCAGCACGATGTGTTGTGCATGTGGCAAACTATGGTTACTTGAAGTGGCTGCCACTACCGATTAACTGGAGAGTCAACAAACACAACTGGAACTCAGCAACACAGTTTCTATTAATGTTTATTCATTCTATCAACAATTTCAACAAGCGCTTTGAGCTGGAACATCATCGCTCAGTCTTCAGCTTCTCTGCCCATGCACCAGGTCTTCTACATAACCTAACAATTAGCCTAACCGCGACGCGACTTTACTAATAAATTCTATGTGGCTTTTTCATTCAAAGCCCATGCTCTGTAGTTCGAGCTCGTGACTGTCGGTTGGTAGATCAGGCGACGACTGACTTCTGCCAGTCGAGTTAGCGGATTATATCCTTCCCCGACCAGCGTGATTCAGAGCTGCGTGACTTGGAAGTTGTAAACAACTCGTGATGAACTTTCATCTTAACCCCTACACGTCATATTGTAAAAGCCGAAACCCGCGGCGGGTCTACTGGAGCAACTAATAGGCTAATCATCCTGATTTAAGGTTTAGCGGATAATGAGTGAATACGGTGAGGCCTGTGACCTTCATCACGTGCTTCACTCTACAAGCATGGTTCCGGAGGCAAGTCATCCCAGATGATGTTCAAGAGATTAATGATCCGGTACCAGGCTTGCAGAGATCTCCCCACTTGAAGGCTATTTCAACATTCCGTTTCTAGAGTTTTCATACTTAAGTCTACAGGGTGTTGTCTCTGTCAATCTTGAGATCTCCTTAGCGTACGGCGATGGTCAGCTGTTCATTAATTCTCAATTGGGTTTAAAGTACTTTGTTTACTGTTCTCCCCACTTCTGATACTTATCGTACGTGTCACGCAGTGAACTCTAAGTTCGAAAGTCAATTCTCCTTAAGGGCTTTGTCAGATGTGTGTACTCTAGTAAGTTAAGTTATAATTTGCACTCGATCACAGCAGTTCGACTATTAACGAGAATTTCTGTGCACTAATTGTGAGATCTGAGATTTTAGAAGTAACTGAATGGAACAACTTTTAAGTAAAATGAATTTTCTATTTCTCCATCCCCTCCCTGCCTGTCACTCCCATGGAACATGGAAAAGTTATGTCAGGGTCGCGAGGTCGGTTACCCTCTCGTCGACCTCGGTCGCAGGGACTGTTAACCCTCTCGTATGCTGCATTTCGCTACACCAGCACGAAGAAAATGATATCATCTTTTAAAGTAATCAACCTTTTTTTAATAAGTTTTAAAATTGTTTTGATTCTTTTAAACTAAACTATCGAAGTCCCAAATCATCAGGCTGATTTATAAGATATTCGCTATACCAATATCGCCACTCATTGTTGCCCAAACCACTTCTATCCTAGTCATTCTATTGTGTATTTTTTCTTATTTTCAATCAATTATGCCTTTCGTAATAAACATTGGCATGTTTTGCATTCTATTGCTTTCTCGCAATGATATAGCCCTTGCTGCTGTTGTGATGTCAAGTACCAATACATAAACGGAGACTCGCCTTAGGTGTCGCTGCATGATTACGCCGCGTAGTTACATTAATTGTGTTAATTGCTTGATGCTAGCAATGCCAATCAAATATTTATTCATTTGGATATTTATAACTGGAGTACAAAATAATATTGTTTATCTATGTATAACATTAAATAAGCGGTGGTCTAAGAACAAACTCCTTGAAAAGTGGGTTAACCAATAGCGCATCACAGCGTTGAAATCCAAACAGAATTAGAATGGGAGCGTGGGTTAATACTACTTCGTCAAATAGCATTTCAACAGCTGCAGTACAAACAGTCTCGTGGACCGGAGATGGATCTTATTAAATTAAGGTCCTGTTGTAATATGCCAGCCGAATGTAGTTGTCAGGCTCTCTGGCCCTCGGTCTAATTATGTTGGGAATTCGATGCTGTTATGTGCTGCTTGTTCACCCACTTTTCGCGGATATTGCGCGCAGGATACAGATGATCAAATGTGGTGTTTCTGTGCTCAGAAAGATATAGAGATACTCTTCCTTACGCTAGTTATAGATATGCCAATCAATAAGTACTGAATTTGCCGTCAAAATAGAATTAGTGGAACTACGCGGCGTAATTATAAAGCTACAGCTCTGTCGAGTCTTCATTCTCTAATAAACAAACATGTCTGATGGTATTGGTGGTGGCACTAAAGATACGCTTAAATCAGGTTTCGGTTGAGAAACATTTCTTGCGTTGATTCAAAGAGAATGAATGCTTACGATATTGTTTAGATTCAACCTGTGGTTTCCTTATCTGACTAACTTACGTTTTCCAGACGATTAAATCTAAACATAGGTGTACGACTGGTTAAGGACTAGACTGGTCTCAAACCATGACAGCGTCTAATTTCTTATGCAATCTCACCTGTGGTTTGAAAGCTTGTGCTGCTATATTACACTCCTCCAGTAACATGGAGTATATTACCCTCTTCTCGTTAATAAGAGGTTCGGGGGGGGGGGGGGTGTTTTGGGCGTAGTTTTAGAAAACATCTTCTAAAGATTCTGAAGGCAAATGTTCAATATCCAAAGTGAAATATAATTTGTCCACATCAGTGTGTTCTTTAAAGTTAGAGGCAGTGATATTATATTTCAAAGTGTATATTAGTAGTATATGGCGTATACTTCTGCCCCGGTTGTATGGACCCCGCTTATGGACCCCGCTGCATTTATCAGTTCCTATAGTGGCACATAGTTGCTTTACTTTAAATAGGTTGTATTCTGAATTTATGTTTGCTTGTATACGCCGAATTATCTAAACCGAAACGACAACGATTCCAAAACAACCCGCCATGCATCTGAAGCTATCCGCCCAAAAGCAGTGCTATTTTTTTTCTTACTCTAAAAAAGTGGCCCTCTGACTTTATGTACTGACTTGGGACAACAAAAGACTGCTCAAGGTTCAAGGATTTAATTTGTCTAACAATATTTACAAATCAGTAATTTGACAATATGATCGGTAATTTGGGGAAATGTTGAGCCCCAGATGTTAAATATAAAACTTGCATCCCACATTGCGGTAGATTGGAAACCACAGCATACAGTAATTGTTCAAATCACAGCCAAAACGCAGTTGATTCGGCTAAATCCATTGTCTCAATGAACAAACACACGCTAGATGATTAATTTGAGAAATCACAATAAATATCACAAAAATGAACGAATCAATGAAAGCAAAATGTCAGCATGAGAAAAGCACAAGAGGAATCAGGATTAATAAATCCATTTCGACCCGGATAATTCAAGAATAAAATTTTGAAACTAAAACTGGTCATGGACTTCGCACATGGTGAGTGTCCGAAAATTGAACTTGGAAAATCATTCATAGAAATAGGAATGTGCATAAATTTCCCCTAAGCTATTATGGCAATCTACTTTAAGAACTCTATTTATTTTATGGTCTAATAAAAAATGCATTTTATCAAACAGAAAATATATATATATATATATATATAGAAAAATACTTTGCACAATTGAGTGACTGTAGAGAATTAGCCGTGAAACGCGAGAATTACCTCCCCTGTCGCAATCGTTGAACGTTTTTATCTTGTATGCGCAACTTTGTGCCGGAGAGTGTTATGGTTTTCTGGAATTTTTCAGATAATCTCCAAAGCCGTTGTGCATTATTATCCCTTTATTTAAAAGTATCAGATAAAAGCTTTGGGTTTCACAAATCAACGAGGAACACCCACAAACCTAATTCTGCTATGCAGGAAACAACGACACGCATAGACTTTGTAATCCGAAATTCGTACGTTATGGATTTATTTCTGATTGTTATATCTCTGGTGGCATTACTTTCAACACCCAAAGCTATATCTCGACTACAGCTCAAGCCAAAATAATATCCCATTTTCGAGCGATTTATTCCTGGAAATGATTAAATATACCAACCCCCCCCCCCCCCGAAAAAAATACCATTTTATCGTTCAGGTTCTGACTGTGCCTATGGAGAAAACAGCAGTAATCGCCTTTACATACCCCTCTTACTGTAAAATTGGTATAAGCGGTGTTATCCAATTAGCAACAAACATGGGAAGAGGATACGCGACCCTGTATTATCCACCCAAAAATACGAGTTAGATGTCGACTTGGAAAAAACAATAATAAAAATAATACAGACAATGTCGGGTTTGAAAGCCATTGCGACCTGAATAATTTATGAATCGTCGAGAGTCCTTTGGTTTGAATGCGCGCATTGGCAGCGGGTTCAGGACCTCGACCTGGAAGAGGGGCTAGGAATTGTGCATAACTACAAAAATTCTGTGTTTTAATTAGAAATGTGGGTACGTAAATGGGTCGCCTACCCCCTTTCCATTTATACATCACTGAAATTTAAATGATGGAGGTAGATTCTTGTTCATCATGGTCTGTCGCTCATCAAAACAGTCCTCAGGTGTTTTACAGTTAATTATGGACCAGTGCGTTTAAAATTGACAAATTCAAGTAATCTCCGGCCTCAAAGGTGATGACAATAATAATTTTTTAAAATTAAAAAAAAAAACAACGCTAATATTAAGGTGATAACATTCAATTGTTTGTTAATCATAAAAAAATCACCCGCGCGGTATCGTGTTTTACAAGCCTGTATCAAGTGTTTTATTTTGGACGTTTACTGAAGAATAAACCAGCCATCTAAGTGAAAACATGAAAGAAGTACCATTCTCTAATTACACACGTTCCGGCGCGGTAGCGTTGTGTACTAAGGAGTACTGCACATGGAGTGTGCACTTGCCTTCAACCAATACTAACCCTATGTGGAGTATGCCAGTTGCCTGCCTTTGCTCGGTGGTTCTCTTCGGCTTCTTCCAACTCTCCGACACGAGGTGGCACTGACTGTCGAAAGTGTCATTAACTCGCCCAATAAATAAATAACTACCATTCTATCATAAACGTTTTGCCCTTTATCCAAAAAATTATCATAACTGACCTTGTCCCTCTTCCGAGTTTTGTGGGGAAAATCAGCAGCGCCCTCCTTTGCATACCCCTCACACTGTAACAGTGGTATAAACGCTCTTACGCGATTAGCCTAAAAAATGGTAAAAGGACACGCGACTCTGTATACGGACACAATTCGGACTCCCGCGTTGTGTCCTGGGGCAAGGCACTTAACCCCAATTATCCACATGCGGGCACGATGACGCCGTGTATTAAGGCGTACTGCACGTCGATAGTACGCATGTCTTCAACCAGTCTAACCCCGCCTGTGTGGCAGTGCGGATTTACGATGTTGGGGACCTGGCAGTTACTCGTCGTTGCTCGGTGTTTTATTTAGAAATGTGGGCATATTTATGGTAATGCCGAAATCGCAATTTACTGACTCACCCACCTTCTCACTGACAAAAACATGAGTAAATTGTGTACGTGTAATTATAAAACAGCGCAAGTCGAAAATCTGATTCACTGAACCACACTACAGAGCATGTCAAAATTATTTTCGAACGCCATTTTTTAAGCATGTCCCTATGTGTCACTACCAGCATCTATGACTACAGAGTAACTTTGAGTAAATACTTATTTTGTACAAAACTCGACACCTTTCCCTCACAAATACCTATATAAAAAACAAGATAATACGCGAGAATGCCTTGTGTACCAGCTTTTTGTTGATAAAATATGTCCTGTATACATTCCCGAATATTATTAATGTACCCGCTTAATAACAGCCAAATTTTTATTGAATCACAGATCAACGGGAATTGTTTGGTTTGAGAAAATGCCGAATATTCACGAAGTTTCATTCGGTAATTTACGTGGATTTCCGAAAGTGAGCGAATGTCAAACTTGTCGACAAAGGCACTCTGTAGTTTTGGTGACACGACAAACAATGAAAAAATCTGAGACATATTGCATTTTTTAATTATCGATATTAACCAGAGATTAAAAATTAATCAAATTCATTAGTAATAAATTACTAATTGATATGAAATCTGCAACCAAACGATAATTTCGTATATGCTGCTGGCCGCTTTTTCGTTGTTTGTAATGTTTCGGAATGTCTCCCTATTGGTGAGAGCTTCCACTTCTCTGTCTAGTTTAATGTTTATTGAAAGGAGCTTAGAGTTCTCCTTACTACTTGTTGGTGGGATTTTCTGCTTGTTGGCTGGTGTTTCTCGCTATAGATTGATAGATCGAACACTGAAAAGTGCCTCTGGGCTACGTGAAAGTGTAAACCGCATTTCCGACTTTTATCCTGGCTTGAGAGACAGGTAAAATGTCTCCATACGTTAACGCATTAATGGTCTTTTATACTTTTTGTTTGTTTTTAGTCCATCTTTTCTTCCTGCACTCTCGCTACCAAGAATTCCATTCTGTTTCTCAGTGTTTCGCGGTTGCTTTCTTCAGGGGTGTGTTCATTGTAGCATTGCAGAGTTGGTGTTTCCTCGAACAAAGTCCAAGCGTTCTTTATTTCCGATGAGGCCTCATTGGATATTTTGATTTTTTTATAATGTTTGTCAAAATACCGCACCCCGTCGGTTGAAAATCTTTTCGTTTTCACAGCAGGTCATTTATAAGATCAATCCTATTTGATCCCGAAGTTGTGACGCAATATATACGAGTTGGTCTTTCTCGTCTTAGAATAAATTGGGTATATTCTTTATTATCTGGAGTAACAAATACGCTCTCCTCTTCATAGATTCTGGTACACTGGTCAGCCGGTCGATGAAAGTTGGATAAATGTCAAGTCGGGGAATGGTGCATCTAAACTTCACACTCCAACTTGATAACAAAACCCCACTCATCAATGTTACAGAAATCTTCTGCTTATTGAACAACACATGTGCTATAAAAGGATCTTAAATGTTTTCATACAGTCACGTTACCTTACAAATTGTCACTTTATCCAAGCATGGACACATTAAATCATACAATCTGTTTTAAGTTGTTTTTTACACAGTCAAAATCAGTTTTTACATGGAGAAGGTGCTTTTAAACGAATTTACAATCAACCAAAATGGATTTGCAATCAGTTTTACAATTTTACAAGTAATTTTTTACAAAGTGAAAACGAATTCACAATTAGTCAAAATGGATTTTCCATAAGTTAAATTGGATTTACATGTAATTTTTCACAAAGGAAAAAACGAATTTACAATCAGTCAAAATGGATTTTCAAAAAAGCTGAATTGGATTTACAAGTAATTTTACAATGTTACAATAAGTAATTTTTACAACAATAAGTAATTTTTTAAATTTTACAAGTAATTTTTACAAGTAATTTTACAATCATACAAAAAATACTTTTAAGTATTCGGTAACTGTCCTTCGTCACACAGGACAGTTTTTTCAATTCTCCACAACATGTCTCACAGCTACACAAATGGTGACACGACCAAATCAAAATAGTTGCTTGTGATTCCAAACACACAGAGCATGTCATAGTATTGTCTTTTGAAATTGTATTCAGTTCCAAGCAGGACCTCATTCAAGAGTGCAGTCTTAACAGAAACAGAACTCAACAAACGTTTCAGTGGAGATGAACCATCAGTCCCAAGTGTCTCATTTGAAGTTGAACTTCCTAACATGTTGCAATATGGGGGTTATAAATACACCACCCCTCTACCCAAAATATGCCTTAGAGGCTCACAGACATAAAACAGTTGAGTCTATGTTCGATAGTGAATGTGATGAAAAACGGGAGAACTGGGAAGGTGTGGATTTATCTAAAAGGATACTGAAGATAAAACAAAATATTTTGATCGTGGTGTTCAAATTCATTTGTGGGGGAAATAGGATGATGTAAAAGAAGAACATGGAAGATTTCAACCACGCTGCCCTTTCTGGACAATCCCCACCATCAATGCTATAGAAATCTCCTGCTTATTCAACAGCATATGTTCTATAAAATGGTCTTAAATGGTCTATAATGGTCTCTTTGCCCTACAAATGATCACTAAAATGGTCTCTTTGCCCTACAAATGATCACTAAAATGGAGTCTTTTGCCCTACAAATGATCACTAAAATGGTCTCTTTGCCCTACAAATGATCACTAAGATGACCTCTTTGTCCTTCAAAGGATCACTAAAATGGTAAGGCGCAAAGAAGTATCCTGAACCCGCTGCCAATGCGCGCACTCAAACCAAAGACCTCTCGACGATTCATAAATTATTCAGGTCGCAATGGCTTTCAAACCCGACATTGTCCGTATTATTTTTATTTTTGTTTTTCCAAGTCGACACCTAACTCGTATTTTTGGGTGGATAATACAGAGTCGCATATCCTCTTCCCATGTTTGTTGCTAATTGGATAACACCGCTTATACCAATTTTACAGTAAGAGGGGTATGTAAAGGCGATTACTGCTGTTTTTTCTCCATAGGCACAGTCAGAACCTGAACGATAAAATGGTATTTTTTTCGGGTGGGGGGGGGGTTGGGGGGTTGGGGGGTATATTTTATTCGTTTCCAGGAATAAATCGCTCGAAAATGGGATATTATTTTGGCTTGAGCTGTAGTCGAGATATAGCTGTGGGTGTTGAAAGTAATGCCACCGGAGATATAACAATCAGAAATAAATCCATAACGTACGAATTTCGGATTACAAAGTCTATGAGTGTCGTTGTTTCCTGCATAGCAGAATTAGGTTTGTAGGTGTTCCTCGTTGATTTGTGAAACCCAAAACTTTTATCTGATACTTTTAGATTAAGGGATAATAATGCACAACGGCTTTGGAGATTATCTGAAAAATTCCAGAAAACCATAACACTCTCCGACACAAAGTTGCGCATACAAGATAAAAACATTCAAAGATTGCGACAGGGGAGGTAATTCTCGCGTTTCACGGTTAATTCTCTACAATCACTCAATTGTGCAAAGTATTTTTTATATATATATATATATATATATATATATATATATATATATATATATATATATATATATATATATATATTTTTCCTGTTTGACAAAATGCATTTTTTATTTGACCATAAAATAAATAGAGTTCTTAAAGTAGATTGCCATAATAGCAGGGGAAATTTATGCTTATTCCTATTTCTATGAATGATTTTCCAAGTTCAATTTTCGGACACTCACCATCTGCGAAGTCCATGACCAGTTTTAGTTTCAAAATTTTATTCGTGAGTTATCAGGGTGGAAATGGATTTATTCATCCTGAGTCCTCATGTGCTTTTCGCATGCTGAAATTTCGCATTCATTGATTCGTTCATTTTTTGCGATATTTATTGTGATTTCTCAAATTAATCATCCAACTTGTGATTGTTCATTGAGACAACGGATTTAGCCGAATCAACTGCGTTTTGACTGTGATTTGAACAATTTCTGCACGCTATGGTTTCCAATCTAGCGCAATGTGGGATGCAAGTTTTATAACATCTGGGGCTCAATATTTCCCCAGATTACCGGTCATATTGTCAAATTAGTGATCTGTAAATATTGTTAGACAAATTAAAATGTATTGAACCTTGGACAGTCTTTTGTTGTCCCAAGTCAGTACATAAAGTCAGAGGGCCACTTTTTTAGAGTAAGAAAAAAAAATAGCACTGCTTTTTGGATGATAGCTTCAGATGCATGGCGGGTTGTTTTGGAATCGTTGTCGTTTCGGTTTAGATAATTCGGCGTATACAAGCAAACATAAATTCAGAATACAACCTATTTAAAGTAAAGCAACTATGTGCCACCATAGGAACTGATAAATGCAGCGGGTCCATAAGCGGGGTCCATACAACCGGGGCAGAAGTATACGCCATATACTACTTATATTGTTCACGATGTAGTCAATATCTGTACCTATTTCACACCATGATTTGTATTTGAAGTGTCACACCATGTTCAGGATCTGAGAACTCCTGATCGCGAATATGTGGAATATAGTTACCCAGAGATTAGCGCTCTGTGAAACATTAGAATTTGAGCATCTTTGCCCTAATACAACAAAACGCCCTTCACGTTACAGAACGCCGAAGACATGCAGTACAGCCGCCGTGGGCAGTATTTTCACGGATGCAATAATATTAGATTCCAAACACGAATTATAGGAATAATCATCAAAAATCTAATCAATGAAGCCATGGGTACATCCCGGTGCTTCATTAATTAAAATTTTGCTGATGCTAATTTTATTACGTGGTAAACGCATGCGTGGACATCATTATCCGAGCATGGATTACGACTAGTCTATGGTGACTGTATTGCACTGAAAATTATCCAACGTGATATTGGACTATTTGGGACATCGATCGCCGGATGGCTGCTGTTTATAATTTACTGAGGGGGTTTATTCTATACCGGCCGTACCCGCCTATAGATGTTGTGTTAGAGGAATACATGTTTTGAAATAGTATGAACGCAGTCAGTATTGGTCTTATTTTGAGGCCTATCAACTTTCGGTGGTCTGTGCAAAGCACAGTCCATGACAATCCGTCATTCCAACACTGCGGATAGCCTAAACCGAAACACCCTCTACACGACGAGCGTTATTCCAAACTTTGCAATTTCTCATTTTCTTTTCAATACGATAGCTTTCGTTCTGGTGTGAGAAATTAATCAAAAGACAGTTGGAAACACAAACATAATATTCATGGGCGGCTGAAGGGCATTCTTGAGAATCCGAGTAAATAAAGAAATATGCCAAAAACATCTTTATTCATTTCTGTGGGACAGCACTGTTGTTATCTGCAGCGGAAAGGCAGATATGAGAACGTTTGGTTTTGTATCTAGGATGAATCTACCAATACCGTTACGAGCTGGTCCAGGAAAACCTGAAGATCTAGTACGATAACTTGTTGTTCATGAACCACATTGGAAACTATCCGGTGGTCCATGAACAGCAAATGTGCTAATTGGGTCTTCAGTTACTATTGTTTCAGTAAATGTCCATTGGGAACTTGAAATCGGAGAGGCAAACTTGGAGTCTTATGACCACTGGTGCACCTCTCGATGAGCCCCCAAAATACCATTTTCTTTGATGAACCTACTTTTCTGTACTAACAAGTTGGAGAGTGCGTTTTGATTGGTTACTTAGTGATTATTCATCATGTGCGTACTGTATATATTGATAGAGAAATATCTATCTGCTATCTCTATCCAGATAAACATTTCCAAATGTCATCATTGGTATGAAAAATGCAATGTAGAAATAGGTTTGGATTCCGAAGACTTGAAATAGAACTGGAAGGTCGATGGATGTCTTATGTTTTTTTCTCTGTTTAATTGTTTATGCAGTGTAAATGTATTGTAAATATCTACTATTTTATAGAATTAATTAACATTAATTCAGAGGTTTCTATTATAGTACTATCCACTGTACGAATTTATGGACGGGGGAACTGTATAACAGTCATATAACTAGATCGCTTCTCCAGAATCTGGATACATGCATTTATATCCAGATTCTGGAGTGGGGGATAAAATATGTTTAAACTGAAAAAATAATACTTAGGTGTAGTGAAATAAGTAATATGCGAAATTCTCAATTTTGATTGACCAGAGACTGTTCCTTAATCTCTGATTGTTTCGAAGCAAATTCTAAACATCGCAGTGATATCTCGATCAAGCCCATCGAGGATCAGATGGAATGTCAATAACTACTTTAAAAGGCACGTGTTTCGCAATGTCGTATTGGGGTGCCGATACGTCTGAACTTCGTATTTCAGTAACTATGTGGTTCGCCGGGAGACAAAACAGGAGGTCAATGTTTTCAAACCGACACTGGATAATATTTTACACTCGGATGTGAAGTTTTGGCACAGCAAAAGCAAATCTAAAGATGTAAGGGCATGTGACTACAAATCATGTTTATAATTAAAGCGCATGTCGTAAAACGTTATAAAATTTTATGAGATACATTTTGTATCTATATATTTCAGATCGATTTTAGTTACTTCACCTATGACATCAATCTGACAACATCCACGTCACTGAACACGAAGAAATGACGATGGCGATCAAATAAATTGAAGTAATTTCCATTTAGAAAGAAGTCAGCCTCATTCCACTGGCACTGATAATGTTCCAACTTGCATCACCACATGCACTGTGACTGTGAGTAGTAACACTAACCGATGAAACGTTCAACAACATTCACAATACTTCAAACCGAATTAATAACATTCAAGTGTGAAACTGCTCGGTGTTATCCACAGCCCGTTTTCCAAAGCCATATATTATCATATTCGACACTAATAACGTAAATATTTATACGAACAAGGGATATTTCCATTCCTTAAAACATGCCAACATGAAAACGTCACTAACATAATTCTAATCGGTAAAACATCGCGTGTGGTGCGTTATCGCAGGTGTACTTGAAGTTTAACACTTTAACCCTTTATCAAAGAAACGATGTCATTTTTTATTTAATCCTTTACCCAACGTAACGGTCAAGACCGGCCAGCGCTATTCTCAAAAATCGCCAATTAATATTCATTATATTTTACATTTCTTGTCTTAAAAACATAGGTTATGACCCCTCTTTGGAACGAGGCCGTCGAGCTCGTTCCAATGAGGGTCATAACCTATGTTTTTGAGACCAAAAAAAAGAAAAAAAGTAGTTATTCAAGAATTTTTTTTACAAGTGTCGCCTTCTTTTCATGTCAGGTGAAGGGTTAAGCATTTTTGTTTAATTGCTGAAATAAGCTCGTTCAAATGAGAGTGGGTGTGTCACATTATATGGTTTTGTTGAATTTACTTTAAAAATAATACTTTTTCAACTGATTAATTTTTAAATTACGCAGGCGGACGCTGTTGATTTGTTGGTAAAGGGTTAACATTAACCATTATTGTACAGTTGTTTAATTTACAAACATTGTGGGAGCCCCTTTATTTTGTCTGTTGAGTGCATCAAGGTCCCATCTGTAATGCCTTAGCATTACAGATGGCGCCTTGCTGCACGCATGGGATGATTTGGTAATGTGACTACAACCAAACACAGCATTTGAAATGCGGCATGATTGTTTTCAAACTATTGCGCATAAATTACTCTTGATGAAAAGGTGTGCCAAGCGCACGGACTTGTAATCTGAAAGTCAGGTTTTCAGTTTGTGTGTCTCGACACTTACGCGATTTAGTATAGATATTTATTGCACGTTCAACTATAGATTATAGTAAACATCGCGAGAAAATAATAATGCTTTCTGACGCACTGAAGGTTTATAAATTTTCACTTTCACTGTATCGAGAACGTCACGAAATCACTTCCGTGTGTCAACGCTATTGTTGTTTATAAATGATGAAATGTGTTAACTGTTATTATTTTTAGAGTTATATCAAATATTTTTTTTGTTAAAATTTGATACTTTTATGAGGTATACCAACGGATGTGTGAGGTAAATATATTTTATTACGACGGACTCTTAATGGGTAACAATCAGCCGTGGGCCTTTGTGCTTTGCTTTGAAGCCTTATCAAGGTGAAAACGACCGATTTATCGCTGAAAAACTACCATCTTCTTCTGAAATGCGTGTAACATTTCAAAACGAAAAGCCCAGGATCCGATCCCCAGCAGGTATAACTGTGTTGTGCCCTTGGGCAAGGCACTTGGTCCCGATTGCCCACGGGGATGGCACTGTGGCACTGCACGTTGACGATGCACTTGTCTTCAAAACCAATGCAACCTTGCTTGTGTGGAGTTAGTACGTGGGGTAGTAAGACAGTCGCTCGCCGCTGTTCGGTTGTTCTCTCTGGGCACTCCAACTTTCTCCACACTGTCCGCCACGAGGTGACTCTCGCTGTCAAAAGTGTCACTAAACCTCAATAAATAAATAAATATGTAAGTTTGCTTCAAAATCAAGAGGCAAGTAAAAGAAACACTGTGTTAAGAAAGAGTTTATAAATAAATACCTGGATTTATCTCGTTAAAACTGTGTAAACAATACTTGTATTTGTCAATGTTATGGTATAAGTGGCCGTCTAATGAAGGGAAACCCAACATCTGATAAACTTCTGCTCTACGTTTTGACTGTGGTATAAAATGTTCTCCGACGATTTTACATTGAAAAGCGTTTTGCCTATGGTTAGCTGTAATGTTAACCCTTTAACCAAGGAACATGAAATAAAACTTTGTTACTTTAATTACATTATTTTCACCAAATTTCTGTAAAACCATATCATGTGACCTCGCATTGCACCGAGCTCAACGAGCCAATGAGAGTCACATGATATGGTTTTGTTAAAGTTTCTTTTTTCAACTGATCAGTTTGTAAATTACGTAACAGGATGCGGCCAGTTCTTCACTTAAAGGGGTTAATGACATGATTGTGATTTCTTAATCATGTTATACAGTACCTATCGCCATGGACTGGTCGTAACCCACGCGGGGGCAGAGGTGTCCACGAATGAGTATACCAGGTAATAAAATTCATCAGTAAAATTTTGCTTAATGAAGCACCGGGTTGTACCCGGTGCTTCATTAATTAAATTTGTGATAATTATGCCCATAATTAGTGTTTGGAATCTAATATTATTGCGTCCGTGAAAATATTGCCCACCTTGGAAAGTAACCAATCCAAGTCGGCCGTATTGTAGTGCAGTACTTCCAATATATCCCACCTTGGTGAAAGCTGCATGTATCAGACTCTGGATCTTCCACTACTGACATTATTATCTTCAAATAAAAAACGGCGTTATGGTATAAATGTAATAAAAATACAGTATGACTTTACACTGGGAGGAGTTAGACAAACGACTTCCAGTGAGGGCTCATACTCTACTTGTCGTTGCTACTGAACATGTTGTAGAACTGGCAGGATGTCAGTAACACTCCAAGGCACAACTTAATCTCATTTGGTCACAAATCAGTCTACTACGTCCAGTTTTAGACACGTCCCCGTGGACACCCCGGGGAAATGGAGCAGTGCCTGTTTACGGCGACAATCAAGTTCTGCTTTACCGCTAAAAAGTACATATAACCAACGCCTGGGTAAAAGTCCTCTAAAGTGGGCAGAATAGGTAATACTATTGGCATATCTTGACTTCACACTTATGTTGCGGCCATGATACAGCCAAAGATGTTGAAAGTGACCTAAACAAACACTAAATGAATAAATAGTTTCTGATACACACATTATCGATTCTGCCCAAAAGCCACTCATTGCCCTACACAGTCGTTTGATTAATATAGACGTGCATATATATAGCGCTGATATGTTCATGTAGACTTGACCTATTGACCGAACCAAGAGATGTAAATATTTCATGATATGCTACCTTTTATGAGGGCAGGGAATATGTCACAAATATTTGTCTATATCCAGTGCGATGATAGATATACAATGCTGACCTGGTTCGTGGTGGACATTGCGGATTGTTTCCTTGGATTCCAGGTGGGGGCGGGGGGGGGGGGTCGGGGTATCCGCCATATCCACCTAGATCCAGGTCGTCATTATTGTTTGCTTATATCGAATAGGCTATCTTCATAATGGGGAAACGAATTTAAGCTTTCAACAGGGTATAACAAACAGGGTATAACAAAAAATTCACAAGTTACTTTGCTTTCGGAAGCAATGTTAATCAACACTCCATCACCTCATTGTTCTGGGCTTGTTATTGGCAGACTCGCGCAGTTTACACTCTTAGTGACTTGGAAGTTTATTTGGATTGACGTTTACCTTTCTCTGGAATTCACCTCACCTCGGATGTTTCAGTGACCTGTCTACGGGACGTCTCGACCTGAGCATTGCAAACATATTGACCGATAATATTCAACGACCGGGAACGTTGAGAAATTGTAACCAGTAGTCACGCTGTCGGGTGCCACTTGTGTAAATTGCATTAAAAATCGTTTAACACCAAACATACAACATTTGGCACCAAACAATTTTTTTCACCAAAAGTATGCTTTTCGCAGGTCTTAAAGGCTTTGTGGTTTATTATTTCTGTGCGTTTTCTGTAAAGTCGCTGTCTGGCGACAAATGCGAGACAGAATTCATGTCTCTCATTTGTAATTTTTTAGATAACAGCTGTAATCATTGCTCTTTGTAATGTTTATTGTTTTTCCATTTAATCTGATTCCTATCAAAATATGAATAAACATGGAGTAAATAACAATCACGATTTTACTTTGTAAACATTGAGAGTCGGTTACATTGTTTATTTAATTAATTATTTATTTATATATAGAATAAACGTATAGTGTTTTCAAGTAAAAACAGTATTCTACGAGGAGGATTAAGAATGAAACCGACGAGCCTCTGGCAAGTCGGTTTAATTCTTAATCCTACGAGTAGAATAAATTTTTTACTTGAAAACACTATACGCTTATTTTGTTTATCCCATAAATCTTTTACAAAGAAGTTGCGGCAAAATCGTGCTGTTATTTGCTACAAAACATAGCTCGAAGTGAGGAGTACACTGGTCCATTTCGATCGGCAAGATAACATTGTAAAAAATAAATAAGGCACAGTGATACATTTCTGTCTAAAAATAATTCCCCAACAAACGTCAGCTAAACTTGCAAAAATCCTTTATTAAATGAGCAATCTATATTCTTTTGTACTGGCATTGTGTAAAACTCTTTAACCTTTCAAAGAAAACAACAATTGAACTGTTAATTATGCTACATTACAATGCGTTCATGTAGCACTGAGTGGGTGAGAGCAATTGGGCCACTTTCAAAGCAGGCCACGAATGTCAGTTCATTTTTGTATGTTGATGTTTAAAGTGTTAACGTTTATACGTCCGTGAAATAAACTATTCAATAATATGCTTGATTCAAGAGGCCAAATAGAAGTCGTTAATTTTATCACTTGTGCCACCATTTCGTTCTGATGAGAAAATAGTTATTGTGGAAGCCATGGGTTCAACAGCATGTGATACAGGTGTGTTCAAATTATTTAGACAATGTGTGAATTCAGTTGTATTGGAATTGTGCAGAGTGTACTTCGTGTCACGCATTGCTGTGCTGAGAGGAGAGGTAAGGTTACTCATAATTAAAGAACATCGTTCACGTTCTTTCTCTCCTGAAATAGAATAATTGTTTATCGATGCGACGTACCGCCCATCGAGCATATGTACATCCCCCAGAATCCTAATTTTCACTACACCAGTCATTACTGGCATTAGGTATTTCAAAATCGAGTTTTATTGTTGAATACTTTTGTTAATTAATTATGAGTATTCTTTATTGTTTGCTCGCAATGAACGTCTTACATGCGGCATATAATGTTATACCGTTACAACTCATTTAATTATGTTTAAGTGATGATTGTCGTTTCGTTTCCACAGATTTCTGATACGCGTAAATCAGGTCAAGATATCCCGACCTTTCAAATGGAACGCCAGAGGGCAACACAGTATAGTCTGTTTCCAACTCCCTACTAAGGTGATCAATTTTTCGTGTGTTAAACCTACTGGGAAAATTTATCACCCTACTGGGTAATTAAAACAAAAATTTATCCAAGGCCTTTATTGTTCAAATAAACGGCCATTTATGGGATAAAATTTATTTATTTATTTATTTATTTATTTATTTATTTATTTATTTATTTATTTATTTATTTATTAGTTTTAGGTTTTTATTGTCAATATTTTTTCATTTGTAAGGGTTTTATTTCAACTCGAATGCTTAAAAGATCCACGTAATACTAAATTAAAATATGGTGCTTTGAGTAACACAAGGCGCCACTTACAACGCGTTAGCGCTCAAAGTAAGATACATGATTAATTTATTCGCATTTACAGGCCGATTCCAGAATTTAAGCATTTTTGTCCTACCTACCATCATTTCCCCATTCCGAGTTATCTCCCTTGATCGAGTGGATGTAAGTGTGATCTGAACAGGCAAACTCTTCGCCCTGATTATACGAATCTTGATCCCCTCAACTGAGACAGTCTATTCATTGGACGTATCAGAACTACTTTGGTGCTAACGCACACTCTGCAGCACATGCGACTGTTTCTAACGCCAGGACCCTCAGTCTCTGTAGCTCATGTACACACGGGAAAGTTGGATCAAGGGAGTGAACTTAGTTTCGATTTTAAAAAGGTCAGTACCAACTTGCACATACAATATGTTTCTTGGCATATTTTGAATTCTGCAGTCTGATTGGTTGTTTCGGTTAGTCAATTGACGAACAGTCGTAGGTAGATAGAATAATGGAAGATTAAGACAATATCCGACAGAAATTGATTGTTCTCCTGTAATTTGTTTCTTCCATTCTTGTTTTTCTGTCCCCTATATTTGTTTATTTTTTCTTATTTTTCGTTTTTCGGGGGAATCTGGCTATGCCTTACCCAGCCTTATATGGATACATGTATAATTGACAAATCGATATATACAACCCAAAGTTTGCTAAGCACCAAGTATATCCAACTACCAGTTTTACGTTTTAGTTGAAATATTGTTATGAGAAGTGTATATATTTTATATTTAATTATATCTTTAATGATTTAAGCACAGAAACAGAGATTTTGTTTGCGTTCGACATTATTTTCTAGCTTTTGAATACGATAACCATGGAAAATGGATATTATTGATAAAAGAGGGAATTTTTCAATTTTGCCAAAAAGTTGACGGAGCGAACTGATAATGGGTTCAATATCGAGTGTGAGACCCATTATTGTTAATTACAGCTTGACAATGCCTTCTCATGCTCCCAATCAGGTTCCAGATGGTCCTTTGTGGGATGTTGTTCCATGCTTGGACCAGCATGGCACCAACCTCCTGGACATTTCTTGGTTGGACTGGACGGACTGAAATTGCAAGCTGCAACTCATTCCAGACATGTTTGATTAGATTGATGTCAGGGGATCTTGCTGGCCACTCCATAAGCTCAATCCCCCCCCCCCCCTCTGTCGGTACTCCCGGACAGCATGTGCAACATGAGGACGGGCATTGTCGTCCATCAAAATGAATCTATCACCCTCTGCATCTGCATACAATCTGACATGGGCATCCAGGATCTCGTCAATATACCGCTGTGCAGTCAATGTACAACAGTCAAGGACACAGGGCTCTGTACACGTCCAACGCAGCTGATGCCGCCACAGACCCTCGTTGACCCTCCACCATAGCGGTCATGCTCAGCAATGTTGGCTTCATGGAGTCGTTCTCCTGGTCTTCTCCATACCACAGAACGCCTATCTGTGTTGTCTAGGCAGCACCTTGACTCATCTGTAAAAAGGACAGGTCGTCAATCTCCTCTGGTCCATTCAACTTGATCCATGGCCCATTCATATCGTGCCTGGAGGTGGTTCTGGGACAGCTGAATGCGAATACATGGTCTTCTCGATCGGAGACCACCTTCGTGCAACCTTTCCCGGATAGTCTGCGTCGACACTTTTACCCCGGGTGCATTACGAAGGTCACTGCGAAGCTGGGTTGCTGTGTCAAAGCGGTTCCTACGGGCCTGAATGATCAAGACCGGTCTTCAGCTGCAGATGTTGCCCTGCCACCACCATGTCGTCTGACTGATGTGTCATACTGCTGAAATCTTCCCCAGGCTCCGGTGATCACCGTGTGGTGCACAGCAAGGGCTTCACCAACCTGACGACGGGTAGCCCCTTGTTCCACCATCCCCACAGCCCACCACATTTCTGCTTCAGGCAAATGGCTTCTTACATTTGCATTCGCCATATTCAATCATTAAATCACAGGGGTTTGTGTTGAAATGAAGACTGAATACCGTACACATCTCATGTATATGTAAACAGTACACGAAAACATCTTGGAAATCAAGGGGTACATGTTTCCATGACTGTCGCGAAAAGTCTGCCTGTCAAGAGAGCTAATGTAAACACTGGGGACCATCCCAATACATTCCTCAATCATATCCACCAAAAATACCGCAAATGTGTCACAAGAAAATTTCACAATGATGTGTCAAATATGTGGTGCTTAGCAAACTTTGAGTAGTATATTAAACATATTTTAATTAAAATTATATACTTTCTGAATACCTCTCTTTCTGTTTTATTTTTCTGGCGAATTAAATGGATACACGTGGAAACAGGAACAATGTACCTCATCTCGATTAACGGACTCATGAGATCCCAAGTGTACATGACACACTTTAGGCATGGAATAACCCCCGACAAGCATGTATAGAAAATGAGGAAAACATTCGATTGTAATCACCTTGTACAGTTAATTCATAAGAGGCTTGAGTTTGAAGATACTTTGTTTACAGTACTCCAGTGAGGTGTCGTTCCAATAAACAATCACACTGTATTTACAAAATCGTTGTCAGCAAAACAAAGTGGCAATTAACAACTTGTTGCGTAAACACGAGTCAACAAAAAAAGTGTTCAAAATATATCTGATCTAGAAATAACTAGAAGGTCGGAGTGTGCGAGTTCGGGTGTGTGCGTGTCTGATATGGTGCTTGTATGTATGTGTGTGCTTAAGGCAGGGATGCTCAGCAGACGATTATTAAATCCCCATCAAACCCTCTTATCAGCATTTTTGGATTTTATTGACTGCAATTTCTGTACGAATTGAAGTTAGTATTACTGGCCATTTGACACGAGGATAAAGCACAGGCAGACGTCTAACTGAGCAATGTGTTGCTGAAGCTTATTTTGTCCAGTTTGCAAAACAGCAATCATATATTCATTGTAGTTGGTTTCAATCCCAGCAAACCGCCCATTCTGCGAGGACTTTGTCATTCTCCGTGATCTTTCAAGATTTTCTCTCAGAGAGTTTTCAGTTGAAAGTTTAGACACTACTGTAGTCGTAAAAGTGGTCTTCTCATCCGATTGCTATTCGGTCCCAACACCCTTGCACCAGTGGTTCGAGAATTCATATTGAAATATTCCGGGATCAAGACGAAATGAAGAAAAAGCGAAAGAAGATAACATCTGAGGTTTAAGTTCAGGCGTTTGTCTTTCAACAGGTTGAGACCCTGTACTGTATTGTTGGGAGAATCGCAGGCTTGACACCCAGTGGAGATTTATTTAGAATTTTCTCTCCGCTTTTGAAATCACGGTACAACATTGAAGCTACTGTATTTGATATCGCAAGGTTTCGTTTTTAAATTAATTGTGTTTTTGATCATGGTGGCATGATCGTCCTCTCTCCTTGCAATTCCTGACTGATCCAAGCGCCATTTTGCCTAATCGATCATCTCACAGTAAGCACACAGCAATTTTGTATACCTCTTGACATTTATCTTGCAGCAAGCATATATGTGTCTCAAATACAAGTAAAAATGTCTAGACTAAATATAAATCTGACAGGTTCGACCAAGGAAGAGACACTTTACTGGATCACAAAAGCAATCAAATACTTCAATATCTATACATATTGGGGCCACGATTCTTGGTAATATTAATTACTTCAACAAAGGTAGCACGGTGCTTCTATCCGGGTACTCCGGCTTCCTCCACCCGTAAAACTGTCTGACATGAGGAGGTCCTGTCTATCGAATGTGCCGTTAAACACAAATAAATAAATACATAAATAAATAAATAAATAAATAAATAAATAAATAAATAAATAAATAAATAAATAAATAAATAAATAAAACTGATTCAATACATTACGGCCACCGTGGAATGGTCACTTTCCTCGGGTAGGCACATTTCCACGGACGTAATAAAATTAGATTCTAAACACCAATTATAGGAATAATCAACAACAATTTAATTAATGAAGCATCGGGTACAACCTGGTGTTTCATTAATTAATATTTTGCCGATGATTATTTGTATTACCTGGCAAACGCATGTCTGGACATCACTGCTTAAGCGTGGACTACGACCAGTCCACGGCGTCTGCACTGTACTACTGGCCACGTCAAATGCTGTCAGAAATCAAATGGCGTATGCCCAACTGAAACGGAAACTCCATTAACAATGGCATTGTTTCATTCCCCAAAATCACTCATGCCATAACGCTCTGAACAATGGCATTGTTTCATTCCCCCAAATCACTCATGCCATAACGCTGTGTTTCGGGTAGCATACAAAAAACTGTTTCCTTGTTTAAATGACGAATTAGTAACTTTTTAGGGAGATATTTTAATATAAATTGGTCATAACCATTACCAATCTTGGGAATTTTGAGAGGCATGGAAGTTTCGACTTCAAAACAACATTACGGAACCTCCAGAATGGGAACAAGCTATATTTCTTTATGGAGGACATATTTACGAAAAGGCTCTATACATCACTTGGTCAGTCAAATGACGAATATGAGTTTTGTATCTACAAACAGAGGATATGGCAGTACTGATTCTCGAAAAGGTTATTTATGTAACCAGTCTTTGAATGTTCTATTAAGTGTTCATTTCCAGTACACTAGCGAGGCAAAATGGAAAATGCGGACGACTTTCACGTATATCCTAGTCGGGAAACATTAATACAAAATCTTTGTTATCAAATGTCAGTTATTGCTTGAAAGATAATTGATATACATTGTTAGTGTCGTTTTACCTAATACGAATACCAGCTTTAAATACTCTCGCTGCTGAGAGGATCCAGAACGATGTGTGCTTGTTTCACGCGAACTTGTGCCACAAAGTACTTCCAAAATAGCAAAGTAACTACTTGTTTTAAAAAACTCAATCGCCAAAGTACTTATATTGAATTGTTAATATTTAATATAGAGTAATCGCTTTACTGGACTGGTTACGTGAAATATTTCATAAGAGGTCATAAGAGCGTTTTACAATATAGTCCCTCGCCTCGAATGAATTATTTCACGTAACCAGTCCAGTCAGGCGATTACTCTGTTTATTACTTTTCATTATTAGCGATAATTATATCATTTAACCCTTTACCTAACGTAACGGATAAAAACGGCCAGCGCTATTCTCAAAACTCCCCAATTAATTTTCATTATTTTTTCATGTTTTGTCTCTAAAACACAGGTTATGATCCCTCTTTGGAACGAGCTCGTTCCAAGGAGGGGTCACAACCTATGTTTTTGAGACAAAAAATGAAAATAATAGTTATTCAAGATTTTTTTTGCAAGTGTCGTCTGCTTTTCATGTTAGGTAAAGGGTTAAAAAAATCAAAAAAAATCAATAAAGTCCCGATTACACCCACGGCAAAGCGGCTGCGTTTGCGCGCACGGATACATGACACAATTGTTGATTGCATAATTCTCTTGTGCAGTTATCGTTTATAATCAAACCCGGAAATCCCAGTAAATCACACTTTGGAAAGTAATAAATAATCCAAAAAACATGGATCGCCAAATCAACATTGATAACGCGAAGTCATATGATAAGTACGTTTATTGACCAGTGGGCTACCGCTTTATCCAGCGCCCTCGAAATCATTTTTTTTTTCATTTTAGTTACTTTATTCAAACTTCTCACCGTCCATCCGACTAATCAGTTCTCAATGATATAGACGGATGTTCGGCCTAATATAGGCCATCCTTATAGGTCTTAACATTTAATATGTTTTTGAAAAAAGGCAAAACTGTTTGATGAAATCAATATAATTCACAGAATGGTGCCCCAGTGTAACCCACTTTCAACAAGATATTAATTGAAAATAGAATGTTTTCTTTATGGAATTCTCTTAAGAAACTTCCGTTCAGTATGGGCCCTTGAATCCTGTACCCTGTGCAATATGTAACCAACTAACCCTGTGCATATTTAGAGCCTCAGGCAGTGTATTCTATTATGCCATATGTGATATCGCAGATACCGTTTTTTTATGACCAGAAGGCGTGACTTACCCTGTTCATTGCACAGGGTTAGTCACACTTTCTTGTTATAGAGAATTTTCATTATAAATCATCTCTATTGTATGTATAATGGTGTGCTCTTTACAGACTTAGTGTATATTTTTATTTAGTGTGTGCTATGACAGTTACCATTCTTTTATAACCAGAAAGGGTAATTAACCCCACGAGTAGGTAATAAAGGCCGATTCCAGACTACTTTTCCAAAAAAACTGTACACGTACACGACATGTACGTGTACCGCCATAGGGATTCAGTGTTAAATCGTGTACAGAGTGCAAAAAATGACAAAAATGTCGTTTTTTTCATGGTGGTCCAGAATCGGCAATTTTTTTGAGGTTCACAGATCGCACTTTTAACCGTTCAAACATGCGTTGGCGAACGTGTACATTCGACACACCGCTCAGAAGTGAAAAAAATGTACGAAAGTTGAAGAAAATGTAAATTTAAAAATTTTTGTTGACGTTCTCATCGCGGATCAGACCTTCAATCTATCGTTGGTGAAGGCAAGCAAAAAACGTTTTGCCGATTCTAGACCAGCATCAAAAAAGCGGTTTGCCGATTCTGGACCACCTACGTTCGCCAACGGCTGTTTGAACGGTCGAGGGTGCGATCCGATCGGTGAAACCTATTTGCCGATTCTAGACCAGGAAAAATCGACCTCAAAACCTTTTCTCGACGTTCACCAACGGTGAGAAGTGAGTGTCAAGCGTAGTCACTCATCGAGGATTTTTAAAAATTTTGTTTTAAAACCGATTTCGGCCTCCGGTACATCGAAAAAATGCGGTTACCGGTTTTGGACCACCACCACGTTCGCGATCGCGTTCCGGACGGTCGAGGGTGCGATCCGATCGGCGAACCGATTTACCGATTCTAGAGCAGGAAAGATCTCAAAACGTTTTCTCTACGTTCGCCAACGGCGCGAAGTGGGTGTAAAGTGTAGTTAAACTAGTGCGGATTTCTGGGATGGGAACAAAAAACAAATGAAAAATCGTGAGGGTATCGTGACATTCGTTGCCACCTGATCGTTTAATAAGGTGGATATAATGGCTAGAGCAATGTATACCGAAAACCAAAAGCTTGAAGAGCTTGAAATAAGTAATCACCCAATCACTTCACGTTCCTAACGCTAATTAACCAATCAGATTGCTTGATTCTCATAATCTAAACTTAATCATACAAAGTTATCTCCCCCTCGTCGTGGGAGTGGGGGTCACGCCCATCAGAAAAATCGAAACTTTCGAGAAGGGGGTCACGTGACCTATCAAATTGAAGGTCTCGACGAGTGGATTAAGACGATCATAATTTTAACCCTCGTCGTGGGGTGGGGTCACGACCAGAGCCGAAAAACGTCTTCCTTTTTACAAACCCAGGCATGTGAGGTATTAATATGAAGGGCTCGATGAATGCATTACAAAAATTACGTTTTTCATTTTATGTGGGGGTGGGGGTCACGCCCATCAGAAAAATCGAAAGTTTCGAGAAGGTGGTCACGTGACCTATCAAATTGAAGGTCTCGACGAGTGGATTAAGAAGATCGTAATTTTAACCCTAGTCGTGGGGTGGGGTCACGACCAGAGCCGAAAAACATCTTTCTTTTTACAAATCCAGGCACGTGAGGTATTAATATGAAGGGCTCGATGAATACATTACAAAAATTACGTTTTTCATTTTATGTGGGGGTGGGGGGTCATGCCCATCATAAAATCGAAAGTTTCGAGAAGGTGGTCACGTGACCTATCAAACTGAAGGGCCCGACAAGTGGATTAAGAAGATCGTAATTTTAACCCTCATCGTGGGGTGGGGTCACGACCAGAGTCGAAAAACGTCTTCTTTTTTACAAATCCAGATATGTGAGGTATTAATATGAAGGGTTCGATGAATATACTACAGAAATGACGTTTTTCATTTTATGTGGGGGTGGGGGTCACACCCATCAGAAAATCGACAGTTTCGAGAAGGTGGTCACGTGACCTAGCAACTTGAAGGTCTCGACGAGTGGAATAAGAAGATCATAATTTCAACCCTCGTCGTGTGGTGGGGGTCACGACCAGAGCCGTAAAACGTCGTTCTTTATACAAAGCCAGACATGTGAGGTACTGATATGAAGGTTCGATGAATACATTACGAAAATGACATTTTCATTTTATGTGGTGGTGGGGTCACGACCAGAGCCGAAAAACGTCTTCCTTTTTACAAATCCAAGCATGTGAGGTTTCTGATATGAAGGGATTGATGAATACATTACAAAAATGACATTTTCCACCCTCGCTGTGGGGATGGGGTTAACACCGATCAGAAAATCAAAAGTTTCGAGAAAATAGTCGTGTGACCTATCAAATTAAAGCTATCGACAAGGATATTATGAAAACCATAATTTTTCCCCTTCTTATAACGGTGGAGTTGGGACCATCTTGAAATCGAAAGTATTAAGAAAAGGTAGTTATGGGACATATTAAATTGAAAAAAACAACAAGTTGAATCTAATGCATCATTCATTTTTGATATCTGTGTTCAAACATGAAATATGTTTCAATATATATGATTGTTATGCTAATTAGAGATGCACTCGCTTGTTAACAAGTCACGCCTTAAGACGTTTCCTTCAATAATAACTCTGTTTATTGAACCATAGATTTGTCAATAAAAAATTACAAGTTGATCTTCTAACGTTTCTACATATTGAGGATAGCCTAGTTCACCATTTCCGAAAAAAGTGTCAATCCAAACTATTTTTTTAGGAAAAAATGCCCACGTCGAGAAGACATTACAAAACTAAACGAGTATAACCTTGACTAAATTCAAATAAAACCATTTGTCACGTGTTAGAAAAGATTTGTAAACAGTCTAAACGCACGTGTGTAAAAGTTGTTTTGTTTTGTTTTTTACAATAGGAGTTAAAATATTTCAAGATAGGTGGCGTTATATAAATACAGCAACAACAAAAAACAGTGTTTACAATGTGTCAGCGTATGACTGAATGAAAATGAGAAAAAAACTCTTTTTCTAACCCCCTGATAGCGAAGCATTACATTAGTAGTCGCGATATTGATGTCATCCAACAGCAGCCAAGACATTAAGCTTTTTACGTCGACATACCACTTGTCCAAAACAATTCTATTTTAACGCTAAAACGGGTGAAATACATCTCGGTAACGACTCCCTTTTTTTCTTGATCAGACACAGTTGTTGGCGGAAAGTTGACTGGAGGCTCGTTCAAAACAATTGATAAAATATATCAAACGAAAACGACTCATTTTCTATCTACGATTGTCGCCGTATTCTAACGTCACCACACTCATCATACAATACGATATTGGAACTGCACTACCTCTTGAATATTACAAATTTACGATTTGTATTGTCTTCAACACAAATCGTAAATTCCTTCCCGCATCACCATACTTATACTATACCGCATCGAATTTGACATCGTCATTATCCCCTTGCTAGATAAACTTGAACTCGTCATCCGAGTGGTGTTGCGAAGTGAGCCTATAGGGGCTAATTAAGCTCGCAAGCTCGGGTAAGAGCTCGAGCTCTTGAGGTTTTATTTTGAGGATTCAGTGGACTCATGTTTATTCAATGAGCCTGATATCGTTTGGTGAGGAAACACAAACTGCCAGAGCTCTGCAACAACTCATCCACCAAATGGTTAGGTTCAAATGAAGTTACTCTGTCATCCGTAGGTAGAGGTTATTATGAGGTCATCAGAGGTCATAATACAGGTTAGGTTCATGGAAGTAACTCCGTTCATCCGTAGGTAGAGGTTTATTATGAAATCATCAAGGGTCGTGATACAGGTTAGGTTCAAGGGACATAACTTCGTAACAACTCATCCGTCAAACGGCTATGTTCGAGGGAAGTAACTCTGTAACACCTCGTCCATAGATAGAGGTTTATTATGAGGTCCTCAGGAGTCATGATACAGGTTAGGTTCATCAAATGATTAGGTTCGAGGGAAGTAACTATGTAACAACTCATTCATCCAAACAAAATTAAAATTCGATGCACCATACTAAGAAGTGCTTGAAAAAAAATGTATTCATCGAGCCCTTCATATTAATACCTCACATGTCTGGATTTGTAAAAAGGAAGAGGTTTTTCGACTCTGGTCGTGACCCCACCCCACGATGAGGGTTAAAATTACGATCGTTTTAATCCATTCGTCGAGACCCTCACGATTTTTCATTTGTTTTTTGTTCCCACACTAGTTTAACTACACTTTATACCCACTTCGCGCCGTTGGCGAACGTAGAGAAAACGTTTTGAGATCTTTCCTGCTCTAGAATCGGTAAATCGGTTCGCCGATCGGATCGCACCCTCGACCATCCGGAACGCGATCGCGAACGTGGTGGCGGTCCAGAACCGGCAACCGCATTTCTTCGATGTACGGGAGGCCGAAATCGGTTTTAAAACAAAATTTTAAAAAATCCTCGATGAGTGACTACGCTTTACACTCACTTTTCACCGTTGGTGAACGTAGGTGGTCCAGAATCGGCAAACCGCTTTTTTGATGCTGGTCTAGAATCGGCAAAACGTTTTTTGCTTGCGTTCTCCAACGATAGATCGAAGGTCTGATCCGCGATGAGAACGTCAACAAAAATTTTTAAATTTACATTTTCTTCAAATTTCGTACATTTTTTCACTTCTGGGCGATGTGTCGAATGCACACGTTCGCCAACGGATGTTTGAACGGTTAAAAGTGCGATCTGTGAACCTCACAAAAATTGCCGATTGCTGATTCTGGACCACTATGAAAAAACGACATTTTTGCAATTTTTTGCACTCTGTACACGATTTAACACTGAATCCCTATGGCGGTACACGTACATGTGTACGTGTACAGTTTTTTGGAAAAGTGGTCTGGAATCGGCCTTTATTACCTACTCCCATGCACTGCACATGGTTAGTCACACTTTCTGGTTATACAAAAATCATTATTAATGGAGTAACTAACCCTCTGGATTGTAAGCCTTAGTGCAAATATCATCTGTACCAACTCTTTACTCAGCGCAATGGCTAAAACTGACCAGCAACATTCTCAAAAGGAGTTTTATGACCCCTCATTGGATGGATTGTGGAAAATATCTTTAGTGAATCACAGACATGAAAACATTCATTTAATTGTTTGCGTTTGGTTGAAACGGTATATAATGTACTCTATCCCCATTAGTTGTACAACTGTGGTCAAGTACCTTTTGTATAGTCGATTTTGGGGATCATTAGCATGTAAAGTCAGATTGTTGTGTACACCTCGCATCTAAACAAAAGGGTATTTTTCTGTCCTTTAATATTTTATCGAAAGGTAGGTGAAACCTCAATTATTATAACATTTTTTCCATTACATATATAGAGTTGTTTTACTATGAATTGATTTGAGATATGTATAATTCAACAGGACATGTCGCGCACTGACGCCAAACTCAGAGAAGGAAAACTATCACCAAGGCAATACATTCAAATGTGTAAAAATAAATAAATTGTTTTGTGATTTTTGTTGGATTCAAGACCTTGCCTAAGAGCAATATCACCATCTTCGGTGATGGTGCTTCTAAAGAAGGACTCTAATCTGATCCCCCAAACAATCATAACACATTCATAAAACATTGATCGAATGCGACATTTTATAAATTTGAGAGAATAAAAATAGGGCTTTGTTGAATTTTTTAAAGAGAGGCTATGTATAACATTATAAAAAAATCAACTTAGGTCACTTGCGGACGTACAGTACAACAGACTACCGAAACATCTCTGCATCGAATGTTATTTTGCGGTTTACATTTGTCTCTACCTCGAACGAGAGAAAAATTACTTTTTGAAGTTGTCCTTCACTGGTAACTTCGTAAGTGCCCCAGAACTCTGCAGGATTGCATGAAAATTGTGTGTGTGTGTCTTGATAGGGTTGGGGTTTTTGACTGATACGCAATAAGATGGGAGACCTTCATCACAGAATAATTCATACTGTATCATACAGAATACATAACTCTTTATCCAACGGAACGGAAAAACGGCCAACGCAATTCACAAAAAATAACATTCCATTTTCCTCATTTTTCATTTTTTGCCACAAAAACATACCTTATGACCCCTGTTTGAGCTCGTTCCAATGATGGGTCATAAGCTATGTTTTTGACGCAAACAATGAATAAAATTAGTTATTCAATAATTTTGTTTGCAAGGGTCGTCTGATTTTCATGTTATGTAACGGATTAACCTTTGGATTATACTTGCCGATTTGTTCCACCAGATGTTACCTTGCCTGTGTCGTAGATGCCGACACTGCGGCTTTCACTCTCCCCACCCATTTATTAGCAAATCTTTAATCAGAACAAACTTACACATTGTCAGAAAAGAAGTTTTTTTCAAATTTGGGAGACAGTTTAATGTTCACTGTGAGAATGTGCCATGTTAGTATGGCAGTTATACTGTTTGGGGAACGGAAAAGTGGTCTATTTCTCGATCAGCTCATGGTCTAGTCACGAAACACAGAGTGGGTCGTGGTGTTTTTAATACGCTAGAGTCGGAATCAAGAGAAGTAAAATAACACCTGGTGTTAAACGTCCTCGCACATTTCTTTCGGCAGGCGAAGGGAAGAGGACAAATATTTACTGTAAATACATTTTAAACACCTCGACATGTCACGTTTAAAACAACAACTTAAAATATATGGGGAGTAATTTTGTGATTCAATTGTTCAAGTTGCTCAATGCATTTTGATTTCTGCGTATTGTGGTATTATTTGTCAACATTTATGCAAACGTGTCAAACATAAATTCATTTGCGTCACCACGTTAAAATCAGACAGGCCTTGTTCAAAAGCCTCCGTTTCAAAGTTACAAGGTATTCCCCTTGATGCGTGTTCTCTGCTTTCTTGATATTAAATTAGTTCTACGATTATTGCTGTTTCCACGTTGTTCAGACATCTGCTCTTCATGGCACGAGAGTGGGAAACTATTATAGTTGAAGGTCCAGATGTACGTGTTTTAATCTCGTTTAAACATCGGCTTAATAAGTTTTTTAAACACACAAAACACAATCTGTCCCATTTGCGATTCTCAAGACAATAAATTATGTTAGTTTACTACATAAATGCTTTAGAAAAGCAGATTGCGCCTTGTCCCACTCAAGGGACAGCAATACTATATTGTTATTCACAAAACGCAAATGGTAGCATGGATTTTGTTTCGATTTGACTGGGTGCTTAATGTGAAAAATCTGAGGAATAAGTTTTCCGTGAAACCCTCGATGTTTTGAGAGACTCGAAGCAAAATGAATATAACGCTTGAGCTCAGGTTTGGTTTGAAAGTCTCAAAAAAAAAACCAATAAACAAGCTGAGAGCCTTTTCTGATACAATTTTTCTCTTCGCTTATATGCTATGCTGTACAAATATTTCCACGGCTTTTATACGCCCCTATAAGCGAATAATTGAAAGTGAAAAATGAAAGCAGATTTTAAGAGTTATGTCTCCAAACTTTAGTGATTCGTGATTCAAACATAATTTAGCTGTGATAAGAGATTGTTCACTGGGTTTTTCATTTCAACTAAAAAAAATGTTTTTTCGTCTTGCCCAAATATACATTACTGTGAACAGAAAAACGGACAGAAAAATTTTATGCCACATCAGCAGCTAAGGTTATATATATCGTGGCGATATATAGTATGTGTTTTTTTTTTAATTGATCACTATCTTCCATGAAGTAATTAAAAAAGAGGCGATGAAATATGAAATATGAGGAACAAACGTAAGGAGTGAACACAGTAATGGAAACATAAGGCCATTTGTTCAATAATGCTGTGTAAATCAATCTGTGAAATAGATAGGAATAGACGAGAATTTAAAAGAGTAAAAAAATTTAAAATTTATTAAAAAGGTTGATTTTTGTTTCAGGAACTACAGAATGTTCTTGGAATGTGTGTTTTAAAATAAGTCTCGAAGAGACACGACATTAAAATACTGCTATCTGACAAGATTAAAATTTGTACATTGCAAAAGAATGTGCTCCAGTGTCAACACCTGCTGACAAGGAACACACTTTGGTCGCATATTACCCTCTGGCAAAAAAGAATGTGTAAGTCTTGTATGACCGATATGTCATCGCGTCAGAATGACGTGATCTTTTCTACACAGGTTACTCGGCGGATACTTGAAATCACTGAATGGAATTTTAAAATCGGTGAGAGGCAGTGTCGAGGCCCGTTTTGTTACCGGAGATACCAACATGTCCAGGTAACCAGCAAAACACGATATCATATCGGTCAGACACAGAGTAGCTAACTTCCGATGGAGATCCAGAATGAGACTGTTCTTCAACTTTGGGTTGAGTAAAGCTAGAAAAGAGGAAATAGAGTCGGAAAAAATAATCGACTTCTTTTCCTGTGCATCCTCGATGTGTTCAAGCTCAAGCTGCAAAGCTTTTAACTTCAACTGTGAAAATTGAACTTTTACTTGGTATTCTGACTGAGGTGATCTGATCACCAGTAACAACGGCTGATGATAGTTTTCAGAATCTTTAGATCCATCTGTATAGATCCTTGTATATGCACGAAACGTGGACTTTATTTCGGCATATTTTTGGTTTAGACTCCAAAGAGTTTGTCTCAGACTTTTTGGAAGAAGTAAGGACCCAGCTGTCTAATGCAAAGGGGTCGAAATTTGTTGTTTTGTTTTCTTTCTTTGGTTGAATAAAAATGAATTTAGGCCAATGTTTTGGTGTGTAAGTCTTTGACGGATCACATTCAGAGCCAGACGAATTGGAATTATTTGACGATTCAATCATACTGTCGTTTGTTTTGTTTTTTGGATGTCATAATTAGAGATTTAAAGAGTGCATTGCTCCGGCTCCCGCCCACCACGGAGTCCAACAAGGAGTAGAGCTACTGCTATGCAGTGAACCCTCCGAGCTGCCAGTATTCCCACATACTTTTACTAGGGCAGTATACTCATCCAGTAATACCAAAGCATGCCACTGGCTGATTGACCCGGTTTGGGGAGTTCCATGTCTTGAGATGTCGGTCATTCAATCAATCAATTTAAAGTCCCACTGCTCACTAACACAGACAGTTCAACAAAATGAAAGGTGTTTTGAAAGGTAAAAATTTAGTTAAAAGTCAAACAATGACAATGTTGGGATTTGATTAAAGGAATTGAATGAGCTGCAAACCTCCACCCCGAAATAACACCCTTTCTGGGGCTCCCGATTGGCCGAAACGGACCGGTCTGACCATCCGTCTGCTCCCCAAGTTGGTGCCAAAACAGTGAATTAGACAGGTATCTCAAAATGGAAATTGCCCTAACCGGTGCCACTTTTTTCCTCAACTGCCAAGATTCCTTCCTCTGGGGCATTCGGAACTCACCTCACAGGAGAATAAGGTGCCTGCTGGATGTAAATAGTAGGAAAGAACCATTTTGGTCCGGTGCTGCGTATTTGGATATTCCACAGCAAACCAGCTCCTGCTAATTTTAAATCAGCAAACCTGCCCAAATGAGCATGTCGTCGTCGATCCGCCACCTGAGGACCCACCTTGTAGGGAATAGCCACGCCCCCCACCCCTTAGGACCTCGATCAGTTGCTCGCAGTCTGTTCGACATTATCTTTCCGCCTCTCTCCCAACAGTACTTTAGTGTCTCACCGGTCAGGAAGAAATGCAAGGTCATGGAATCTGAGATTCCCTTATCGTTTGTATGTTGAGATTCGGTCTTGATTTCAACATATTTTATTCATGAAATCCGGGGTCAATCCTATAAATCGATGTACGGGTGTAATTATGGATGTGGACAAGTAATTTACTACCAAACAGACAATCTGATCCTATCAACAACCTCTTATAATCTCGTACTATCGCAAGTTACAATTGCATGGCGGCACGTGTAAATCGTGTACACTTGTAGGCGCTTATAATTTTTCGATCCTATAAACTGCCGTTTACAAGTAAGTCGTTACACTTGTAGCCGAATATTTTACGTAGATTCGTTTGTAAATACAAGTGCACCTTTACACATCGATTTCTCTTGTGAGCGCAACGCCGATTTGACATCTCGTCACCTAGGGAATTCGGGGAAAGACATCGCGTTCTCGAGCGAGTGGTGAATACCTTGAAAGAGAGATTCTCCGCTGATTTATTACCAAGAACGAGCAGAAAAAACTCACTCTCGGCCAGGCAACAGTTGTTGACATTCTTGCATTTCATGGGAACTAGCAGCTTTTACCATATCGTACAAGATTGCCACGGAGTCGGAAGGGACACCGCCCACAGAGTTATCCACAAAGTTATTCCTTTAATTTTTACTCTCAACGATGAGATTTCCACAGACCTGGGAACAACTTGGATATAACAGCAAAATTCTTGGAATTAAGTGAAATTCCATGCCTAGCAGGTGTTTATGATCGACGGCATGTTTCAGTAACCCCACCTGTATATGAAGAATCTAGCTATGACAATAGACACCACACACACAGCCTAAACATCCCTGCAGTATGTGGTCCCCATGAGTACATATACTTTTGCTCCACGAAGGCGCCGGATAATTGGCACGATTCTAGGATCTTTTGACAAATTGAATTATAGGCTGCATTTGAGGAACGAGGAGAACGGCCATTTTCACGCGCTATGTTATTGGGAGACACTGCCTATCCATGCAATAATTGGCTGGCCACGCCAAACCTCAGTGGTCCCGAAAGATGTAGAATGAGATACAATAATTCACACAGGAAGGGGAGAAATGTTATTGAACGAAGTTTTGGCATACTGAAGCAGAGATTCCGTTCATTGAAGGGCTGTTTTCGATTCCGCTACATTTCAGAAGCTACCGAAGCTATTTTGTATAAATAGTATTTTATTCGCCATGAAAGGGATTGGAAACCAGGCATATGCGTATGCATATACCTCACCGATTCATACAGCATGTATTCTTATTTTACCAACAATGGTGCGTAAGCAAGTGCAGAGTTGTGAAGTTTTTTTTTCTAGACACAGTCCCTTATCAGTCAAAGTTTCTGTCAAACTAACTTGTGGTATGAGTCCAGATGGGACTCTTCAGTCTGATATTGGGATGTAATGACTGATGGAGGAAAGTTGTTCAACCACTTGGGTATTCATTGGAATCTCATCGTTTGTTCGATATAGTTATGTGCAGCTCTAAATATGCGAATGTTTTCTGAATCTGTTTTTGTTTCATTTCCTGACAAGGTAATGCTAACATCTTCAAGAGTCGAGCCTGTACTCTGAAACATAATTTCTTTTTTGGATATTATAGAAAGAAAGCAGTGATCAGAGGCCTCGTATTCGTGATTACAGGAATATTTTGGGTCATTGCGCAGAAATCGTTCATACTTGTGACCATTCAAGTCGCGACATCTTAATCTTTGCAGTGCAATATCTGGCCTTTTCTCATGCCCACATAATGATACCCCGGAATGTTTGGGCCGTTCCTTCTAAGAATGCAGAAGCTGTCCAGTGTTATGTGATTCTGCATACTCTGTGCTTGAGGTTCGGACATGGCGGTGTTGATTTCAAGATCGAGGATCCCGAGACTGATGACAATGAAGTGGCAACAGATGTCAGAGACCGAGGCACAAGACGGGTCGAACTAATGAATGTTTTTGCCTGAATTTTGTCAAAAATAAATCGTAAAGTGTATTGTGTATTCCACAGTATGTGAGGCCCCAACCTCCAACTTGTATGCAGAACATATTTTCGCGTTTTCTAATGACGACCTAATTTTATCTTAACTGTAAAATGCCAGACTTGCCACTGGATTTGCAACACCTTTTTTTCTGTTGGTATTGTCGACAACGAGATCTCGGTCAAGTGATTTATTATGAGATGAAATATTCAACCACTAGGATTCAACACAGGTACCTGACAACAAGAAAAATAGTACATGAATAAAACATTTAATGAATTAATTTATAATTAGTATTATTATTGTGCACCAGGTACCCGTGGGCTTCGAACATATACTTTTCTTCCCACAAAGATTATGTTGGGGGGAGGGGCGATTATGAATAACCGTGATTGAGGGGGGGGGGGGGGGTGGGTAACTGCACTTTCAGAATGTAAAGGAAGGCGACATTTTTCCATAAACAATATATGTTTAGTGCGGCGATTTGTACAGGCAAGCATTACTCAAAAATTCGCTTCAACGTATTAGTTTCTCCGCTGCTTCATCGGCTGTCTAATCCTTAATCTTCGCTCTATAATGTCAAGCTTTAACGCACGAATGTCCAAGTCTATTTTCAGTTTCTTCTTTGAAACGAAATAATCTTCGAACAATTGTCTATCCCTTTCTTCGCTTTCTCCTTCTGTTTTTTTTTTTTCTTCCTTTGATGCACTGTGGCTCTTGGGGGACTTGAGACGTTTACGTTAGTAATTGCAGCTTCAGGCGAAGCACAATTTGTATTTCCGTCTCATTCACCGAGTGATTTCCAGCTTGTTCTTTCGGTGCGAATTGTGCCTCACTGATTTGAGATGACGATTCAACTACAGATTTTTTGTTTTGAAATGCCGATTCGAATGAAACCACAGTATCTTGGACGGTAATGGCACGTAAAGAAGCAGAATCTGTGCCGATGATGTCCAGAACATTTTCATCTTGATGCGTCAGATTTCTACCAGCCTTGTTGCTCTGTTGGAAGCCCTTCATTACGCCATGTTTCAGATTGGGCCATTCTGTGACGTGCAGTTTTTAAAAATCTTCCACTTGACTCTTTAGAATTTTTGGCTATATACTGAGTCAAAAAAGAAAATATAATAGAAACAAATGTGAAAAATAGCATAAATGATGAAATATAATAGTTATAATGTTGTATGTCCGTGGACAAGAAGTCGTGCAAAGAGTTTAATGGCATGTCGTTGTTGTTGTCCATCCAACCGTATACAATTTTGCTCCTGATTTCAAAATAGCACGTGCAACCCAATGTCAAATTGAATGGGTGACCGACGATTTTTCTGTGTGTTATGTTGTGCCAGAGAGCCTGAGTTATTGAGAAAATACGCTAGTTTTTGTCATCCGACATTTTAAAAAATGCCAAGATTAACCGAAAATTCGAGGCTGTGTGCCATTGGTAGTGAAGTGAGAACGACTGCTGGAGGTGGGTATTTCTCGAGGTGAACAATTCCAGTGGCCTGATTATCTCCCTTGATATGCTCTTGTTTGAGATTAACTCTATCTTGACATTCATTAAAGCTACTTCGTACCGACTAGACGTCTCAATTTAGATTCCAACATATTGGTAATTCTTAAATCCGAACGTAGTGTTGCTGTTTTTTTAATGGATCACTGATAAATTATCTACCAAATTCACCACACTGGCGTCGCCGTAAAAAGAAGCGAGGAAAGTGTATTCTTTCTTGTTTGAGTGAATGATCTCTGTGCAAAGCTGAACAGAGGTCATTGCTTCTTGTTCATATTTTTGCCCTCATTTAATCAAACATTTTCGTGTTGTAATAATAACTACAAATATTTTATCATGGGACGTCTTAACGTTCAAATTGCCACTGCCGAGCAGTTACAAGAACTGGAATATATTGATCAACATCAGGCTCAGAAACTGGTGAATTTCAGAAGAGCCCATAGCTGTTTGGGAGCCCGTAATTTGCTGAAACTTACTGGTATGAGTTTATCAACACTGATGGATTTAGTATCAGAGAAGAAACTTACTCTGAGATCGGATTGCATTGAAAATGACGACGCATCTTCAACCAAAAAAGTACCACCCGAATCAAGTTGTACTGATCTGGGGGAAGATAAATCATCCTCTTGGGAGAGTGGTCAGGTCAAAGTCACACATCGAACAGCTCAAACTCAAACACTCGAGCAGCCAGATCATTCCATCAGGTCACATTGTGAGAAAGAAGATTTTCAAGCAAACATTTTGGAGAAGATTAACACTTTACAAAAAATGTTGCAAACAGTGTTTGATTTTTTAATAAGTAAACAAGCAAGCTGCAACAAGACTGAAAACAACAGTATCACCGACAGAAATAACGGCAATGTTTTATTAAGCAAATGCAGGGACAGGTCTGGCAGAAGCATCAACAAAGAATCTCCTGCTGCCAGTAATAAAAAGCCAAGAAAAAAGTCGAAAAAGAGTCAATAAAAACAGGGAGGTGGAAGCGAAAAACAATTTAACCCCCATACCACAGATCAGCGATCTCGACAGGAGAACAGAAAATCACAACGAATCACGGTTGCATCTTCTGATGATGCATTTTGTGTTCGCGTGTTAGTTGTTATACCACCAGGTGGTGTGTATAATCCAACCGCACTATACACAGGGAACAAACAGAGCTCATCCAAAACAAAGCGAAGATGCACAAATCAACAGAGGAAAAAAACTATATACCAAAATTCAAGAAAAAGTAAAAGGTTCGATTCACCTGCAGACTAATCAGAGAACTGCTTGAAAACTCTCCAGTTTGATGGCGCCTCTCCTTCAGAAAATAAGGAATTTGAAAAGCTGAAATTATCTCTGCTAGAAAAGAGGAGGGAAAGCAGAATCCAGCACAAAAAGGCAAATCCTACAAGGGAGATCGACGAAGTGGCCAAGCGTTGGACTTCTCAACCAGCGAACCGTTCCTACATGGACACAATCATTAAACCATCAACGCTTTTATCAAATGAGTTTGGATTTGATGAAGTTTTTAATAATGTTAAAGGCATTACTCAAGATATCTCGTCAGTGAGTATGTTCACTTCACCAAAGTAACAGATTCAACCGAAGAGGTCTCAAAACGTCTGTTCTCCTTCTCAGAGAAGACAGATCAGGAGAAATGTTAGTGGCGTCTCCTGCGAAGACAATTCAATGTCTGTTAAAAACAGACATACCGAATTGAAAGACGGACAGCAGGAACTGTGGTCTTCTCATTTGGAAAGTACACTTCCTTATATGGCTTGGAGTGATGGTATCGGCACTGAACCCCGTAGTGGTTTGATGTTTAAAACTGAGAGCTATGGACTCCTGCAAGAAGTAATCTGATAGCTCAACATATAGTGAATTCAAAGATTAACAGCCTGCAAGTTGCTGTACTGATTCCGCAGATGTGGTAACAATGGATGTCTCAAATTACGTGGAAAAACCTTTGTGGTCGGTTACAGCTGACACAATAATTGTTCCACACCGAAGCACCCATTGTCGCTGAATTTGCAGAATAAATGTTACTGACATTCAAATCGGCGGCACCATTTCGTCAGTTTCACGACGATTTCAAAAATACTGTCATATTAATACTCTCAAAGCTCGAATCTGTGTCGAAAGATGTCTGCTTGTGTTCTGATAACAATAATCAGAAAACAAGTTACCTTTGACATACTGTGCGGAAATAATGGCAATATGTCCTGTGTTCACAGTATTAAACATGTGCAAAATTTGCAATAACTCCTTTCAAACATATCATTCTGCTTCCAGTATTGTAGTAAAATGATACTTAAAAAATATTTGAGTCAGTTGTGATTGGAGGTTATGTACTTTATATCACAATTTATCTTATATCCACTGGCAAAATCACAATAATAGTATATATTATATGTATGCTCATGGAAAGAGTATATGTATTATCTATTGACTAAAGTGATTTTTTTGATTTGATTGGTTGATAGATACGTGGTATGAGACCATATTCATTGAAACCCATGAGACGTCTGCCCAGCCACTGACAAATTTCCCATACCCAGTGGAAGCCTCGTTCCGAAATCTACAAATTGTCCATACCCCGAAGAAGACGCGTCATTCCAGTTTTACAGTGTACATGTATAATATTTTAATTTTTTATCTCCAAAATATAGCTCATGACCCCTTATTGGAATTAGCTTGTTGTCGAGTACCCTCCAATGTGGGGTTCATAAGCTATGTTTTGGAGACAAAAAAGAAAAAAAGAAATTCAATAATTTTTTTTATACTAGTCATATCGGCATATTTTCAGAAAAACTTTTTTGCACAAACATTCCACAGAAACCTGTATGGCTCAAAAATGGAAGATAAAAGATCTCATGCTGTGTGTGTTCACACATGAAATAGATTGTACTTCTAAAACGGAAAGTCAATAGATAAATTCGTTACCCTGTGTCTGATCACGTGGTACGGGCCTTCGGCCTCATGGTAAACGGCTGGCTTCGGGTAGGTAAAAACCCGTACCACGTGATCAGGCACGGGGTAACTTATAATACGTGTGTTACACTGCACATTTGCATTCATTGTGCTTGCACGAACACTAAAAGTAGTTGCGTTGTCATGAGTCATAATGACAGTTAGATTTTAACCATTTTTTTCTTTTAGCAAGCTGCACCCACACACTTTTTTTCTTTCAAAACCTAGCAATCTTAATTTGACGACCACCTGCAGCATGTTACTTTCTTTTGGTGATTTTCATAAATAGAAAAGAAACTAACATTGTATGTACATACATGTAATTACCAAGAACTGATTTAGGATGTCACTGCTTCGGCCTCTGTGTCGCAATGTAAAGCAATCAGGTTATGTGAACACCTGTGTAAACTAGTGATGGGGATCAGAAGGTTACAGCTTTCGGTCACCGCCCAATCTGATAGTCTAAGGACTATTCCTCTGAATTTGTTAATCAGGCTTAAGTTAATTGTCATTGTCGGACAAGAGAAATTATGTTTGTGTACATACATCACGTTTTACTATTGATAAGATTGCAATGAAACAGCCCACATAGTGTATTTCCACTCTTCTCTCAACGGAATTTATGCACAAAACTTGATAGTTTATTCTAGCAAGATTCATTTGAATTTTAAAAGTTATTTTGAACCATTACTGGTCTTGTTGGAAAAGGAAATTATAGTTTAGTTTCACAAAATGGGGCGGAGTGTAGTGAGAACGCCTGATGGAGGTGGGTATTTTCCGAGGTAAACACTTCCAGTGGCTTGATTATCTCCCTTGATATGCTCTTTTTGAGATTAACTCTATTCTTGACATTCATTAAAGTTATTTCGTACCGACTAGACGTCTCAGTTTAGATTCCTACATCTTGGTAATTCTTAAATCTGAACGTAGTGTTGCTGTTTCTTTAATGGATCACTGGTAAATTATCTACCAAATTTACCACAGTATGCATAAGGCTGGGGTGCCTCCAGATGAACTCGCTGCTGACTTCCGAGTCACTGTGGCCGCTATGGTCACTATTTACCGTCTCATTAGAAGGAATAGAAATACTGGATGTACTACCGACCTACCACGTTCACGTCGACCAAGAGTTACGACCCCTGCACAAGACCGACTCATCAGGACGTCTCATTTACGGGATCGCTTCCTTCCGGTGACGAGGACAGCAGCAATTACTCCTGGTAGTTCTAACGATAGAATTAGTGCACAAGCTGTCTGCAACAGACTCGCCGAGCTTGACATCCGAAGTAGGCGTCCATACAACGGGCCAATCCTTACCCAACGTCATCGTACCGTCAGAATGGAATGGGTACGTCAGCGTGTTCGCTGGACTCAGCAGCGTTGGAGCACAGTTCTTTTTGATGATGAATCACGATTGTGTCTACTTCGCGCTGATGGTAGTTCAAGACTGTATCACCGACGAGGAGAACGGTTTTCTGATGCCTGTGTGCGGGAATACGATCGTTTCGGCGGGGGTAGTGTAATGGTGTGAGCAGGATTTCCTTGCTTCATCGAACGCAGTAGATCTTCATCGAGGGTAATCTGAATGGACAGCGATAGAGGGACCAAATTCTTAACGCTGTTGTTGTCCCGTTGTTCATCGCTAGCGTCGGATTGCAGTTATTTCAGCAAGACAATTCCCGATGTCACGTGGAGCGTATCTGTCGTGACTTTCTTGAGGAGCAGAGAATCGAACTTCTTTCCTGGCCCCCCACTTTCGCCAGATTTGTCGCTAATCGAGCATCTTAGGGATCAACTGGACCGTCGAGTACGACTTCAAGATCTTCAGACGTTAGGTGATTTACGTAATGTTCTAAGGCAGGAGTGGAACGCAATACCACAGGGTGACATTCAGGGACTTATCAGGTCCATGCGCCGTCGATGCCTTGCCATCCAGGAAGCAAGCAGTGGACATACACGCTATTGACTGCATGTGTGAACTTTTCATTTCATCCCATGTCTGAATTGCGACGCTGGCAACAGTAAGAACATGAAATTATGCAAATTCATACAGCTCGACTCGAAATATGAATTTACAATAATTTGTTTGGGATTAAAGTCGATAATACTCAAATTTGTTCCTCAAAGTTTATTATAATTTCTTTTTTGACTATATTTCCACCGACTTTCCCAAAAAGAATTTGTTTCTTTTTGGAAATTTCATCTATAAGGGCGTCTTCCTGATCCTTCGTCAACATGTTGTTCGATAATATAAAGGCATGCATGCCGACATCGGTTGTTGCCCATTTATATTTTGCTATACTGAGCTAACCTGTGATTATCGGACGTATCGACCGCTGCCATCCTTAAAACAGAATACCTCATTCTCATATGGGGCGCCACGTGTACGTGTGTTTTCCATTTTACTGCAGTTAGCAGGTATCAATAGGATTTTAAACACCTTGATTGCCACATGAAACCGCTGATTAATAATGGTCTGATCTTATTGTAATTCGACCCCCGATCATTACCATCACATGTCGGATTCACTGCATCTTAATCCCTGTCACACAGCTAAAATTTACAATCACACTTATAGTACAGTTACATTTGTAAATATCATCAAATCCTATAAAGCTCTTGCAAGATTCGATTACACGTGTAATCAACCGAAACTTACAAGTGCAGTTGCTCTACAAATGAGATAAATTACCAATCGTATGAATGACCGCTACAAGTCTGACTTACATGTGTAAACTACTTACAAACGAAGATGTTGTCGGATCCTATAAAGGAACACTGGTTATTTTCCTACATGTGTATTCTTGCTTGTAATTACACATGTACCGGTTTACACTTGAACGGCGTTTATATGATTCCCCCCCCCCCCCCCCCCCAGTGTACCCGGGTAAAAATTAAAATCGGTAAGTTGCTGTCAGGCTATGTAAAATGTTCACACGCATAAGCATGGATTTAGTGAGAATAACACTGACGTCGACGTCTCACTGTACAATCCGTCTCCCACCGGAGCAACCGAGACTCTTGATCCAGGGAACATTTCAGGTGGCGCTTGTCAGTGAGATTTCGCAGGCTCTTGATTACAAGTTTATATATCAGCTGTATATTAGAAATACCGACAGTACCAGAAGACTTGCAGAACGATGATCACTAAAGCAATTCATTTTGGGGGCGGGGTGGGTGGGAAGGGGGGGGGGGGTGGGGGGAATTGTTCGTATAAAAGTTTTTTAGAAGGATAATCAGCCGATGATATTTGGAAACCATTGTATCTTCCTAGTAGTAGGAGATGCACGAAACGGACCTGGTTGACCTCAAGAGGAGCGTCACCTTCTTGCTTCTCCTCAAATGAGGTTATGGGGAGGGTGAAAAAGACATGGGCGCGGTCATATTTTAAAAAAAATGTTTTTTTTTTATTTTATTAATTTTAATTGCTATGACGCAGTTCGCCTAACAATTGAAAGGAGTTAGCAGATAATTTGAATTGCTATGACGTCATATCCCCCCCCCCCCCCCTTAACGTCGAACAGTGCTATGCTGCATTTCCCACATTTCTCTCCCCTCTTTTAAATTTTAATTGCTATGACGTAGTCCCCTTAATAATTGAATGACGTATGATCATTTAAAATAAGTTTAAATGGCTTAACAGGCTGTTAATTTTCGTTGAAGAATTAAATTTTAATGTATTTTTATTTATGGCGTATGCCCATTTAATATAATATATTAATAAGTTTCGATAAAGAATCTATAATTAATTTCAAAGTAATTTAACAACAATTATTTAGAAACAAGTTCTAACATTCAAATAAATATCCGAGACACAAAGTCTCCAATTTCAATTTATTTCTCCACTTTTAATCATCCCTATGGCGTAAAGATAGAGTAGTACATTTTACAATAACATACAAAGTAAGATCTCGCAGCTCCGTGGTGGGTATTAAATGAAATAACAAAATATAAGATGCATATATGGGGGAACAGGCGTCTTGGCTTTCGAGCTTTTCAACGCGCGTTTAATGTTAGAATGGTCAAATGCATGCACTCTGCCGAAGGGGGTGGGGGTGCGTGGGGAGATACTGATTTTCAAATATTCTATCATATCCGCCCTGGTATTTGTAATCAATCAATATTTTTCATTATAGTTAGGAATTAGATCGACTGTATCCTGTTTGAAAGTGCACTATGTGTAACAGTAATTATTATAGCGATTCACGTGGTCAGACAAACAGGCATCATATTGCATGCAGGGTTTTCGGGTCAATTTTAAAGTTATTTTCTTTCATCTGCATGCTTATTAATATATCGCGATGCAATATGTGCCATGTTAAAATGACTCGACACATAACATTTATCCGAGACTTCTTCCTCCCGCAATGCACGTTATAAACGGAAAATAGCAAGGAGGATTCTTCTTACGGCGAAAGGAGCTTCTGTAATTGCGGGAGGGTGATCTCAGAAATGCAAGGTATTTAATGTTTTTAGCTACCTTTTTACATATTGAACAAACTGCTGTTGAAGGCTATTGTTAGATAAATATGAGATGCACGGCGACGGTATTGTTCTTCCACTTAACTAATCTTGTAATTTTAGCAAATCTGTAGATTTAGTTTGGGGAGGGAGTGGCTGGGGGAAGGGGATTGTAAACGTAATGAGCTCAGCCGAGAGAAGGATTTAAAATTGATTTCAAATCCCTAATAAATTTTGCTAGATTGTGAGTTTGTTTGGTATTTGAGCTAGGGAATAAACTCTGGACTTCGTAGATGCTATGGTGTCGCCTGTAGAAGGGATTGATATATTTAGTCCTTAATTCTTTTAATTCGTCACAGACAAGGATATAATGGTATTCGACGCCTATATCAGCTTGACATAGGTTGCATTTTCTTTGGGACAGTCCTAGAGGTGTATAGTATTAATAAAAATAATGTTAACCAATGTTTACACAGTTGTGTAAACATAAGAACAATGCCCATTGTTCTGACGGGGTATCCCCACTTTGCCAGCAGCGATTGTTCTCCTAAAAGGGTGCTAAAAGAAAACCGAGAACCCCATATCCCTCGACGGCATCTAAGAAAACCTACTGTTATTCTCGACCTCATTTTCTAAAAAAAACCGAGACAAACCCTATGCAGTTCAAACAAACATAATGCCGAAATGAAGTCTATTTATACTACATACAAAGGGATCTATACAGACAGATCTAAAAATGGTGAAAAGTATCCCCTGGCGTTGTTACTGGTGATCAGATCAGCAAGATCACAATACCAATAAAAGTTGTATGTTAACACCAGAAGACAAAGCTCTGCAACTTGCACTTGGACACATCGATAATGTACAGGAAAGGAAGGAGATTATATTTTCTAACTCTCTTTCCTCTTTGATAGATTTACTCGGCCCGAAGTTGAAGAACATTCTCATTTTGGAACTTCATTAGAAGGTGAATACCCTCATGTCTAACAATATGATAGTGATTTGTTGGTTACGTGGACATGTAGCACCAGAACAGACAGTGCACTGAAACAAGCTTTACACAAGCCTTTCGTTGATTTTAAAATTCCGTTCAATGTTTTTAACCCTTTACCCAACGTAACCTTCAAAACCGGCCAGCCTTATTCTCAAAAATCTCCAATGAATTTTCATTATTTTTTTCATTTTTGTCTCAAAAACGTAGGTTATGACCCCTCAGTGGAACGACCTCGTCGAGCTCGTTCCAACGAGGGGTCATAACCTATGTTTTTGAGACAAAAAATGAAAAAAAATTTGTTATTCAATATTTTTTTTTTTTTTTTGCAAGTGTCGTCTGCTTTTTGTGTTCGGTAAAGGTTTAATCCACAAATCTGTAATTACATCAGATTTATGTTACAGGCGGAATGAGATGGGACGACAAATAATCTCCATCGCTTCCGACCATCTATCAATAATAAATATCATTTTAGTAACCTCTGTAGAAAAATCATGTAATTATCACACGATGTCATGTTGATCACAACAGACTTAAACATTCTCTTTTGTCAGAGGGTACTTTGCGACGAAAACTTGTTCAGCGTCAATGCTCGATGACTATGAAGCACATTCTCTTGGATTGTTCTGATTTTAATGATATGAGGAGGCGAGATTATATTGATTTTAAAATTCCTTTCAGTAATTTTAAACCACATATAACCACACTTAAATCAAATACATGCGCAAGGCAGGATGGAATGAAGAGGAGAATAACAATCTCCATCGTAGCATCAGATCAAATATCAATGATAAATATACGTATAGTAGCCTTTGTAGAAAGGACCATGTAATGCTGGCAGGATGTCATATTGGTCAAACAAGACTTTCACTTTCCATTTTGTTTGAAGACGATATGCGACCAGAGTGCGTTCACAAAGTGGTGGGTATTATTAAACGTTGCATCGATTTTAATCATTGTAAGATGGCTGCATCTCACTGCAGGATCTCAAAGAGATCTATTTCACCATACGACCCGAACAAAAGTCTATCACTTTTAAAATAATCAACCACTTTCATAATTTTTAAAATTGTTTTCATTGTTTTAAACTGAACTATCCAGGTTTCAAATCATCAGGTTCATTTATTAGGTATTCACGAAACTGGTATCATCACTCATTGCTGCCAAGCCACTCCTATTTTTGACATTCTACAGTATTGTAATTTTTCCTGTTTTCAATCAATCATTTTCCTTCGTAATTGACAATGGCATATTTTTCTTTCTATCGTTTTCTCGCCACGATGTAGCCTTAGCTACTGGTGTGATGTTAAGTACCAATAAACAAATGGAGACTCGCAACGGCTGTAGCTGAATGATTACGCCGCATAATTACACTAATTTTGTTAATAGTTCGATGTTTACAATGTGAATTAAATACTTATTGATTAAAATATCTACAGTACGTGCAGAGTGGATTGTAACTAAATCACCCGCAGAGTGGAGTTATCGCCCAAACTATAACTTTCAAATTTTGTACATATGGGCAAAAAACACAAGCAATGTTTCAGCCAATGGACCTCCTGGTTTAACCCGGAGGTCCATTGGTTGAAACTTTGCCTGTGCTTGTTATGCTTTGCAACAAATTTGCAATTATTGCTTGGGTGGAATCTCCACTCTGTGGGTGATTTAGTGATAATACACTCTCCACGTAGTGTATAACTGGATTACAAAATAATCTTTGTATATCTTTGTATCGCATTAAATCAGCGGTAGTCTAAGCACAAACTCTCTTAGAAGTGGTTTAACCAATGGCTCATAAAAGCGTCGAATTCCAAACAGAATTAGATGGGTGGCCTGAGCGCTTGGGTTAATACTTGTTCATTAGATAGCATTTCGACAACTGCAATACAAATAGTCTCGTGGACCGCAAATATATCTTAATTGAGGTCCTGTTGTAATAAGCCAGCCGACGAGCTAGGTCAAGTGAGGGGGTGGGGGTAACATCATATCGTTTTGTTGAATTTATTTTTAAAATTATACTTTATCAATTGATCAGTCTGTACATTACGCTGGTGGACGCTACCGATTCTTTAGGTAAAGGGTTAATATTAATCATTACCGTACAGTTGCTTAATTTAAAAATATTTTGGGGCGCCCTTTTAATCTTCTTTCGAGTGCAACAAGGCGCCATCTGTAATGCTTTAGCATTACAGATGGCGCCTTGGTGCACTCATGGGATGGATGATTTGGTAATGTGATTATAACCTAACTGAGCATTTGAAATGTGGTGTCATTGTTCGTTTTCAAACTATGGGGCAAAATTACTATCAATAAAAAGAGGTGCTAGACCCATGAACTTGTTATCTGAAAGTTAAATTTCCAGTTTGTTTGTCTCGACACTTACGCGGTTTGGTATCGATATTTATTGTACGCCCAACAATTGATTATAGAAAACATCGTAAAAAAAATAATCGTATACCCTGCACTGAAGGTATATAAATTTTCACTCTCGCTGTATCAATGACGTTACGAAATCACTTTCCTGTTTCATTACTATTGTCGTTTATAAATGATGAAATGTGTTAACTGTTATTATTATTATAGTTATATAAAATATGCTCTATGTTACAATTTGATACATTTATGAGGTATACCAACGAAAGTGTAAGGTTAATATTACAGGGTGTTTCTGAAAAAGTAATTCTTTGTCTCTGTCACTCATGAGATAATTTTCGATATCCACCCCAAAACACTAGTTATCATCTATTTCTTACGTACCGGTGTTTTGGATAAACAATAATTTTTATGTCTTCATTTTTTTTCTTACACTGTATGATTAATTCAATAATTTTCTCGCTAAAGTTCACCAGTAATATACTTACTCCTACTCGTGGAATCAGGCAGAACAGTATTACACACTACACATATATACTTTTGTGCAAATTCAACTCATAACTTGCTACGTAAAACACTTGAAGTTGTTTTTCGGAAATTAGTTTGACGTCCCTGAGAGCACGGTAGTTTAATGGTTACGGCATTGCACTTCAAATCAAAAGGTTCACGGTTCGATCCCCGCCAGGGGTAACGGCGTTGTGTCATTGGGAAAGGCTGTTAATCCCAATTGCCCATTAGGGGTACGGTGGCGTTGTGGACTAAGTCGTACTGCACGTTGATGGTGCACTTGTCTTCAACCAATGTTCGGTGGTTTTCTCCGGGTGCTCAGACTTCCTCCACCAGTAAGACTGTCCGACACAAGATGACCATCGCTGTCGAAGTTGTCGTTAAACCATAATAAATAAATAAATAAATAAATAAATAAATAAATAAATAAATAAATAAATAAATAAATAAATATGACGTCTCCTTAGAAATTTTGATTTGAAGTCAAGAGACAAGTAAAAGAAACACTATGTTAAGATGGGGTTTATAAATAAATACCTGGATTTATCTTGTTAAAGCTGTGCAAACAAAACTTGTATTTATAAATGTTATGACACAAATGATAGGCTAATATACATAACTGCCAACGTGCGTGTGGATTTCGACCACTACAAGGCGACTGTACTGTAGGGAAACTCGGCCCATGATAAACTTATGCTTACTTCCTGACTGAGGTATAATTTTTTTCGGACTATTTTACATTGAAAACGTGTTTGCCTATGGTCGCTGTAATGTTAAACCTTTAGCCAAAGAACAGGTAATCAATATTTGTTAAGTTAATTATATTGTTTTCAAATATTTCACCAAATTTACAGAACCATATCATGCGACCTGCCATTGGGACAAGCTGAACGAGCTAATACGGAGATCACATGTTATGGGTTTGTTGGTTTTTCCAACTGCTCAGGATGTAAATTACGCAACAGGATACGTTATTAACATCATTGTGATTTCTCCAAAAATCATGTTCAAGTCTGGTACTTCCATTATACGGCAACGCGGTGAAAATAAAGTACATCAGACAGGATCTTCCACTGTTGACATTGTTATCTTTAAATAAAGAACGGCGTTATAGTGTAAATGTAACAAAAATACAGTATCACGCGACACGGGAAGGAGTTGGACAAGCCCCTTCATCGAGGGCTCATAGGCTTCTTCCATTGCTACTCAACATGTTGCAGAACTGCCAGAATGACAGTGACACTCCAAGGCATATATTAATCCCATTTGATAACAAATTAGCCCAATCCGTCCAGTTTTAGACAAGCCCCGTGGACTCCCCAGGGAAGAGGAGCAGTGCAGGTTTACGTCGACAATAAAGTTCTGCTTTACCGCTAAAAGGGAGCTGTGACCAACGCCTCGGTGGAAGTCCCCTAAAGTGAGCAGAATAGGTTTAAACCATTGTCTTATCTCGATTTCATACTTATGCTGCGGCCATGATATAGCCGAAGATGCTGAAAGTGACAGAAACACCAACAATAAATGAATAAATAGTTTTTGACACTCACTCTATTGGTTCTTCACATAAGCCGCCCATTGTCATATACAAATCGCTTGATTATTATAGAAGTGTCTAAATGTAGCGGTGAGATGTTCATGTAGACTTGAATTATTAACCAAACCATTACACGAGATATAAATATTTCATGATATGCCACCTCATGTAAAAGCAGGGAATATGTAAAAAAATAGTTGTCTATATCCAGTGTGATGATCGATATAGAAATGATGACCTGGTTCGAGGTGGACATTGCGAATTGTTTCCGCAATGTCCACCTCGATCCAGGCCGTCATTAAATTTTATTACACCGAATGGGTTGTGTTTATAATGGAAATTGAATTTAATCTTTTCAACTGGATATAACAAAAAAATCAATTGTCTCTATGCTTATGGAAGCAATGTTAACCCTTTACCTAACGTAACGGCAAAAACCGGCCAGCGCTATTTTCAAAAATCGCCAATTAATTTTGATTATTTTTTTTCATTTTTTGTCTCAAAAACATAGGTTATGACCCCTCGTTGGAACGAGCTCGTCGAGCTCGTTCCAACGAGGGGTCATAACCTATGTTTTTGAGACAAAAAATGAAAAAAATTAGTTATTCAAGAATTATTTTTGCAAGTGTCGTCTGCTTTTCAGGTTAGGTGAAAGGTTAATCAACAATCCATCACCTCGTTGTTGTGACCTTGATATTGACAGACTCGCACAGTTTATACTCGTGATGACTTGGAAGATGTTGAACTTTATTTGGATTGACGTTCGGCGTTTTCTGTAATTCACGTCACCTTGTATATTTCGGAGACGCGCCTTTGGGACGTCTCGGTCTGAGCGGTGAACATTGCAAACATACTGACCCGTGATGTTCAACGACCAGGGACTTTGAGAAATAGTAACCAGTGTTCATGCTGTAGGGTGCCACCGATGGCATTTGCACTAACAAATTGTTTGGCGCCCAACATACCTGTTTGGCACCAACAGTATGCTTTTCGTAGGTCTTAAAGGCTTTGTGGTTTATTATTTCAGTTCGTTTTCGATTACAAAAACGCTGTATGACGACACATGCGAAATATAATTCACACCTCTCATTTGGAATTTATAGATGACACCTGTAATCATAGCGCTTTGTGATGGGTCAACTGAATTAAAATTTTATCTATTTAATCTGATTATTATCAAAATATTTCTTTGTTACTTAATCTGTTTTATCATGCATTCTTTATAAACCTTTTGAAATGTAATAAATTATTTGCTATTAGTGTGTTTGGAGTGAATACATAGTGAGTAAATAATAACGCGAATTTATTTTAAACGTTACTAATAGCCCGTTCCTTTATTTACTTATTTATTTATTTTTTATTTGTATTTAGTTGTAAGTTTTTATTACACGTCCATTAAACTTGAAACACTTGTATTTAACGGAATCGCCGCTATGACATAAATGTTCCTGTATTCAACTGACGATGTATAAGCCGGAACATTCTTCCCACCACTGTTAAAACTAGTTCCTTTCACGTCGAGTCATTATTTACGCTTCGAAAAGTTTCCAAATTTCGTTGTACAATTATCGATCGTCTGTCGTGGAGTGTAAAAATGAAAAAGTCCAAAACAAAATAAAGTCAGTTCACAAAAAAATTAGTTAACCAAAAATGCGATAATATTTAAAAAAAACAAAAACAAGCATTTCCAACCACAGCATTAAATAACCTAGTTCCGTGGCCGTCTTCTCTGCGAATCCGTTTCATCTAAATTGATCAACTTTATTTCGGTAAATCTTCGGGCATTTTGACATGCTTCGAACTTCTTTTAAAAAAGTTTCCCCCAGCTGTTTTGCAAATCTGTCCAAATTTATACTTATATATTTACTAACAGTAATAGCCACCAAATGGTTAGGGGTGAATGGACCCCAGCTATCGAGAAACAACGACATGACTTTCAACAAACACGCCCAATAGAAAAGATAACGAATGTAATTTAGACGGGTTCCCAAAATGTTGTTTTGATTTTTTATTGATCCATTTGATCAGTACAGCTCCATCAAAACAAACGGACTCTTCACCTTTGGGTTTAAACGTCGGAATTGAAATTTGTTTACTGAAATGAATTTTAATGCACGGGATGTGTAATAAACGCAGAACGCGATGTGTGTTTGAATCGGTGGGTGTTTTACATAACTCGTTGGAATAGCATAGTCATATTTCATGAGCGTACGGCTCTTGCGCGATACGACTACACCATTCCAACTCGTGCCCTGAGTACAAACAAAGCGCCATTTGCAACGCGTTAGTACTCAAAGTAGGATATTTGATTACTTTGTTCTCATTTACAATCCGATTCCATTTGGCACTAAAGTTTTTCATTTGGCACCAAGAAAATTCATTCGGCACCGAATAAAAATTCCACTTGACACCAAAAAATATTTTGCGCCAGCATGAACACAGGTAGTAACTGACAACGTCGTTTCCTCTCTCTTTTAGAAGAAAACCTCTATTCACTAGCACGTGCACCGATCTAACGAGAGCTTTTGAACCACTTTCGTAGAAACGTTTACCACTTCGAACCCGCTGTTCATAATGTTCTGCGTAAAGAATTTTCTTGTCCGCTTGAAGCCAATAAAGTAAATACCAAATTGGGAAGAAAGATCAGCAGTGGCGGCGCCAGAAATTTTTGTGTGTGTGGGAGGGGGGGGGGCAACTGGGGGGGGGGAGACTCCCATGAAGGGGGGCAAATACGTAAAGGATCATATCATTACTTTGTTATGAGGTAGTCCAAACTTGGACCCAAAGTCCGTAATATAATTTTTTGGTTTGGTACGTCCTGTGGACGTACCAAACCAAAAAATTATATTACGGACTTTGGGTCCAAGTTTCGACTAAATGTAATGGTAATTAGCGGTCCTCCTTTCAAAAAATCCTGGATCCGCGTCTGATGGGTCTGTGCGTGAGAGAGAGAGAGAGAGAGAGAGAGAGAGAGAGAGAGAGGGAGAGAGAGAGAGAGAGAGAGACAGACAGACAGACAGACAGACAGACAGAGACAGAGAGAGAGACTTCAAATAATTGGACAGTGCAAGGGAGATAATGCCCGTCTGTCATAATGCGAAATCCATGAATTTTTTTAGACAAGGGATATGGATAGACATGCCTTTGTTGGCTCATAACTAAATTATAACTTATAAGTATCTGCATCCGAGTCTTTAAATCTCTACTGCCTGGATGTGTTCATCAGCTAGCCTGAGGCTTTGGGCTAAGTGTGTATGGGAAATTATTGGGAATAAAAAAAGAGAGGGGTGTGTGTGTGTGTGAGAGAGAGTGACTGAATGTGTTTGTGTGTGAGGGTGGATGGAAATGCATGCGAGATGGTTGGGGTGGGGGTGGGGGGGGGGCAACTGGGGGATGGGGGCAAAGTCTTCGTTTGTGGGGGGGGGGCAAATCCCCCCCCCCCCCCGCAGCGCCGCCACTGAAGATCAGCAATAGTATTATCCCACATCTCTTGGGCTGTGGAATTAAATTATATAATTACTGCCCCTCCTCTACCTCCTTTTTTTTAAATACAAAAATGCCTATTTCCTTATCGCCTGTATAAGACGATACCAATGACGGCGTCAGTAATGGGAGCTTTATTTTTCACCTGTATTGGTACTTGTTCCGATTGCTAACCCTGCTCGCAGCCCTACTGCGCAGCAAATTAAATTACCGTTAATCGTTCACACTAATACCAAATATTGTCATTGTTTTCTTCGTATCTACATGAATTTCAACCATGGACAGAAATCCCTGAAGTCGGTGTGGGGTGGAGAGCATAAATTATATTCTACATTTGCGTTGGGATGTGGTTCATACCTTTCCCCGCTCCTTTGACTTTATGTTCCCTTGACCTTGAAGAGGATCAAAACGTTGCATAGCAAGTCATCTTCTGAATATGTGTTTAATTATATACGGCCCGGAATTATATGCACACTGCACGTAGTCATGGCAGAGAGGTTATCTCTGATAATTCCTTTGTTTGGTAGTACATGTTGTTTCGTGTGTTCATGTGGCTTCATGAACAGTGTGTGGCTGGTGAAATATCACTCGCGCAGAGTGCCTCTTCCGCCGAGACAATAACATACATTCTTTGAGCATAAGTGATACTAGCACTAGCAAAACTCTAAGCACCATACCTCCGGGTACCCGGGTACTTAGATTGACAAGAATCAGCTGGATTCAGAATTTAACTATTTCTGTCTTACCTTCATCTCCCCATATTGAGTTATCTCCCTTGATCAAGTGGATGACCGCATGATCTCAATAAGCGAAATATCTACCCTGGTTATACATATCTTGATGCCCTCATCTAAGACAGTCTATTCGTTCGAAGTTTCATAAGTACTTGAGTGCTAACGCACACTGTTTAAAAAAATTCATGACGTCATCCATTGTTATTACTGAAGGTTTATTTGAGCTGATCGGCAGCCTTGAAGTTGACAATGAAGGAGTTCAGTGAGGCTTGACAGTTGGTTAGTCAACTATCCAACAGTGACACAAACGAAAAGTTGACTATCCAACACCTGTACAGTGCGTAACGGTCAAGGTCGAATGCCATAATAATAACGTTTGATTTCATGTCTGAACATTGCAACTGTTTCAAATTAAATAGAAAAACATTGTAGTTGTTCTATTATTCGTACAATATTTCAAAGGCGTACGGGCTGGGATGTGAGCAGCAGCCCCCCCCCCCCCCCCCCGACCCATCGGGGAAAAAACGATTATTTAGAAGAATTTCATATTTTTTTGTGATGGGGGAGCCCCCCACCCCCACTCCCCGCGGGGAAAATCGATTCTGTCATGTCTGTCTGTTCATGTCTGATCGAAAAAATAATGAAAACGGTTCTCAGTTTCTTTTCTTGAACTGTGTTTGGGTTTGTGGGTGGGAAGGAGGGATTGGCGGCGGGCTTGCTCGTAGAAAAAAAAATCTCTTTGGCCCAAAAAGTGACTGATTTCCCCCTAAATTATAAGGTCAGAAAAGCAGTTGGTAGGTGGGTGGGACTGTAAAATCGGCCCAAGGCCATCTTATTTTGCAAAATTGATCCGAGGAGACGCATCTTAACCCACCGCGGGGGTAGGGGAGTGGGCATTTTTCCCCACATCCACCCAGCGTTATGCGACTCAATGGCCCCAGCCGAATCACTTTCGGGCAAAATGTTCCAACAATTTCTGGACGGTCTTGTTGAATTCTCTTGCGGTTACTCAACCAATCCTCGAGTAAACGGAGTGCCCACTTTTACTTATCCTTAGTTTTTTTAGCAAATCTTGATTTAGTTAGAGTTTCTTGTGCCTCGTCAGATATTGGGTTAGCAAACCGACAATAGGCATCGGCTACTGGTCCTTGGGTTAACGACCTGTCGTTCCACAACTTTTTGACATCCCTGGTTTGTGGCGACTCGGCATTGAAAAAGTTGAAAAAAATATCTGACTCAATGCAAAATTTGGGATATTTTCTTCCTGCTGTATCTCCAACTCCCGTTTTCTGTTTGAAACACTGTCATTGTCACTGCCACTTGCATTAACTTGTAAAAAGGTACTTTGGGTTAGAAACAAATCGTCGTCGTTGGACATATTTTCGGTTTATTTGGATTCGAATTAAATCTTAATGAGAGGCTTTTGGAAATGAAAACGGCTTTAGGAAATCATCGATGCATCGTAGATCACGGGTGAGTTATCGATTTTCTACTCTACAGTTGCGCATTCGACTTCTTCTATTCTTGCCTGATCCTTTCAACTATCCAACTGTTGGATAGATGAAAGAATGCTGGCTGCAGTGGGGATCGCAACAGGGGGAAATTTTTTAAGTAAGATAAAGAACGAGTCTGAGTTGAATCGTTCCGAGAAACCATCCCGTCTCGGGCATTTCTCTGAACGATTCAACTCAGATTCGTTCTTTATCCATTACGCAGGGCACGCGACCGTTTCCAACACCAGGTCTATCAGTCCCTGTGGCTCATGTTCACACGGGTAACGATGATCAACGGGCAGAACCAAGTTTCGATCTTAAAATGGTCAGAACCAACATTTCATACACAACGCGAATTTTTGAATTCTGCTGTCTGACTGTTTGTTTTGTTCACTCAGTTGACGAATAGTCGTGGATAGATAGAACTATGGAAGACTGAGACAATATCCCGCAGAGCAACTGAAATTCAGGGTAGATTTCCTCTAATTCTTATCTTCTATTCTTGTTCTTATGTCCCCTGTATTTTTTTTTTCATTTTCCCCTTTCAGAGGAATCTGGCTATGTCTTCCCCTGCATAATAAGAATATAACTGACAAATCAGTATGGTAACCCTTTGAACTCAAGAGCCTTTTTATGGTTCAGGAACATTATACATCATACTTACATTAAGTAGGAGATCCACCTGGAGCCATAAACAATGTACGTTATTCCGATTAACGAACCCATGGGCTCCCAAGCATAGATGATGATCCAGGAATGGAATACCCCTCGGCGTTCATGTATAGGAGGATGAAGAAAAAAGTCGACGTCAATCAAATTGTACAGTTAATTCATAAGAGGCATAAGTTTGGAAATAATTCATAAGAGGCATAAGTTTGAAGATACTCTTTTGAAATCTTCTCGGCGACTAATGTAGAAACTGTATCTAAAATAATAATGAAGTTGAAGCCTGCGACATGTGCTCTTGATCCCATGCCATCATGCATAGTCAAAGAATATTGCAACATTGTAGCACCTCTGATTTCGAAGATTATCAACATTTCTTTTTCTTCTGGGTTATTTCCAGACTGTTGGAAGAAAGCAATTGTCAAACCATTGATCAAGAACTTAAAGCTTGAACCTACTTTGAAAAATTACAGGCCCGTCAGCAACCTTAGCTTCCTCTCAAAACTTGTGCGGAAAGCTAGTTTTTTGAGTTTCACAAGCCATCTGGAAACCAATGGCTTACTTCCTTCCTATCAGAGTGCCCACAGGAAAGTCTACAGCACTGATTCCATTCTTCTGAAGTTATACAATGACCTACTTAATAAAATGGAAAATCAGATGATATCACCCATGGTTGCAATTGATCTCAGTGCTGCTTTTGACACAATCGACCACCAATTGCTTATCCAGATACTGTCTAATACTTTTGGTGTGCGGAAGACAGCTTTAAGCCGGATTGCATCTTAGCTAAGCAATTGACAATATGAAGTCCATGCTATGCTTGTACCTTGAGGTCTTGTGTGAATGGTAAACAACATATTGCTGGTTATGTTGATGATCATAGCATTTACGATTCTTTCTGGGCGGGGAGAAATGATGGTGAAGTACAGGTTGTAAGCGAAATGTCTTTCACTTTAAGTGAGATTAAAAAATGGATGCTTTCGAATAGGCTAAAAATGAATGAATCAAAAACAGAGTTTACAATGTTTGGTAGTAACAAACTGCTGCCAAAATGTGCCACGGATTCAATCAATGTTTGTGATGTTCAAGTTGAAAAAACTGATAAAATGAAACTTCTTGGTATGCACCTTGATGCCAAACTGACATTTGAACATCATGTATGTCTTAAAGCTAAGGCTGCATTGATCGCTGTGTTCAGACTGCAAAAAAACTCAGGCCATACCTCTGTCACAACACATGTAAAAAAGTGGCCAAAGCCCTTGTATTCTGCCACATGGATTATGGTAACAGTTTGCTCGTAAATCTACCAAAATGTCGATTTAAGCCATACCAAAGAATGCAGAATTTGACAGCAAAAATACGTTTAGGCAGAAGGAAATTTTCAAGTTCATCAGATGATCTGAAGGAACTTCATTTCCTTCCCGTAGCAGAAAGAATTGAATTAAAATTTTATTGTTCGTATACAAATGCTTAAATAATCTAGCCCTATCTTACTTAGCCGAATATTGATCCAATATTTACCACGGTCTTATACCACCAGGTCCAGTACAAAACCTTTTACTTAAAGTACCTTTCCACAGGCATGTTTTATTTGCTGATAGATCATTTGGTTTTTTTCTGGGCTCCATCTCTGGAATTCTCGTAAAGTCTTATGAGCCAATACAGAAATTCCGGAGTAAACGGAAAGCCTACCTTTTCAAGAGAGCTTTCTCCACAGTTTGATTACAAAACTGAAAGTGATTGTACAGCGCCATAGAATGTTCCTGATCCATTATGTGCATGCATTAACGGTTATGAGCGCTTTATCACGTCTTCTTATTATTATTATTACAGTACGCCAGATGGATGACGTTCCAATATACCATCACATTGTACGAACAAAATCGTTATCAGCAAAACAAAGTGGCGTAAACACGAGCCAAAAAGTGTTTAAAATACATCTGATCTGTAAACGACTGGGAAGTGTGAGTTAGGGTGTGTGTGTGTGTGTGTGATGTGGTGTTTTGTGTGTGTGTGTGTGTTTGAGGCGGGGGTGCTAAGCCAACGATTTTTAAATATCTATCAAAGCCCGTTTCCTCCATTCTTGGATTGTGTTGACTGCAATTTTCTGCCTGATTTAAAGTTAGTATTACTGGCCATTTGACACAATGATCAAGCGCGGGCAGACGTCTAACTAAGAAGCCCGTAACGTTAACAAAGAAAACTGATCCAATACGGCACGACCACCGTGGACAGGTCACTTTCCATGGCGGGGCAACACCTCCACGTAAGCAATAATATTAGATTTATTTATTTATTTATTGGTGTTTAAGGTCACATATTTCTGCACAATGACTAATCATGACCGCGAAAGTTTTATGGGTGGAGGAAGCCGGAGAACCCAGAGAGAACCACAGAGCAATGGCGATCAACTGTTACCTCCCCAACATACTAATCTTTTACACTGCGCTCTCGAATTTCTTCTTTTCAGTTTTATTACTTTTTCTCCATTTGTTTTTAGAAAATGCCAACAAACACATATTACGTTGCCTCTCAGTGGAACGAGCTCGTCCCCATGAAGCGTAACCTGATATGGTTTTGTCGAAATCATTTTTTTAAAATATTTTGTTTCAACGCAGCATTTTGTAAAGTATACGGGCTGATGCGACCGACGCGTTAAGTAAACAGTTGAAAAACGATTTTACAGATGACCACAACCACTGATCATCATTTCCAAATTAGTTTGAATGAATTATTTTTCTTCACTTTTGGAAACGAATTAATGCTTAATTTGTTCATAAGCAAGATGGTTGTCAATGAAACAAACTTACCACCCAAATAGTATGCCAATTTTTCTTGGCACATTTCTCCAGAAAATCCCAAATGTTTACTCCTCACACACTTCAATACAGATTCCCTCCACGTGTTTCTATTGTTCTGCTGATATCTACCGTAGCATATTTGTAGATAATCGCCTGGCTGGCCCAAGATATACACACGGTATTTGATTTGTTACATACAAAACCCTTTGACAGATTTGCCACAGAAAGGACCCCTCGGTTAAGGTTGAGATTATAAGAAGTTCAGATTCTATATTATGGAAGCACGAGTCATACTTGCTTGATAAGCATGGTAGCAACGTGGTGTCCTTATTTCGACATGGACACTAACAAAATAAGGAATATCGCAAGTGTCTATCCTTAGAAACTTGCTTCCTTACGACTTACATCAACAATTATGTTGACAACATACTGAGCTGTGATTTGCATTATTATCGACACAACACTTTCATTGATTGTTGAGATCTCCTTCATTGTACTGTGGTTGTAAATGTGAATCCTTTCTCGATCAGATCACTTTCATTAGTGGATCGGAATGTCCTTAACTGGTAAACTTCTGGAAGCCCATATTTGGGCTTTATTCTGAACTGCAGGTGCTGCAACCAAAAGGCATCATTTGTGGTGGATGAGTTTCATATTACCCTTGAAGTTCTTGGGAGTTGCCTTGTTTGAATTTATGAGAGAGTGCCAATAGTCACTGTCTCATGAATTGTGCCAGGGCAAAGACTCATGTCTTGATGACCAAAACTAATTCTGCACTCAACCAGTTGAGAATGAAGAATAGCGATCAACAAACGAAACTGGCATCTGAGATACAAAGCATTCAGGTTCCTTCCTCATTTAAGGCATGTGAGATTCTAGAGAGGCGTGAGCAGGATAACAGGCAGCGAATTCAACCAGTTCGCGACCCGACGTGCACTTTTGTCAATACTGGTTCCGTTTCTGGAATGACAGTGTTATATGTCTTATGAAATTACTGATAATGTTCTCTATCGAGTCAAGGAATGGAACCAGAATAGTTTGTGAATTTCATGCTAGCCAAATTAATAAATCTGTTGCGACCCACTGAAAATAATGAACCTAGCTCCGTAACTCTAAAAAAACGAGTCTTAAACCTGAAATTCGCTTCCCATCGTGGCGATATTTGGCAAATTCTGAAAATTGAGGGAATGACACAATTTGTTGTTCATAATGTTGGAATAATAAATGGGCCAGGATGTGTACGAAAGTGTTGAGGTGATTCAAATGTAAACTTGATCCTGAACGCCGGTGTAACAGGAATGGAAGTCCGTAGGAAAATTAGTCCCTCTGGACTATTATTCCGCGCAATTATAGTCCTAGGTCTAACATTTCTAGGAATAGTAGTCCGCCGGACTACTATTCCTAGAAATGTTAGACCTAGGACTATAATTCCACGGAATAATAGTCCAGAGGGACTAACGTTCCTACGGACTTCCATTCCTTTTACACCGGCTCCAAATTTGCAGTTTTGTTTGATCTCACAAAACGCTTTTTGTATTCATATTTTGTAAAAGGATAATTGCCTACCCATTTAGATTATCCTGAACGCCAGCTGAAAATTTGCAATTCTCTTTCATCTCACCAAACGCTTTCTGTCGTCACATTTTGTAAAAGGATAATTCTCAATCCATTTAGATTATCAAACTAGAAACAATTGCACACTCAATCTTCACATCTTTGGTGGATACCAAAACGTAAATCGAATATTGACTGGATAATTAATCTCCCTAAGAAACCCTTAAAACGGAATTGCAGACACCAGTATTATTCGGTATTTCAAAATGTTCAAATGTCTGATTGAATTGGTCTCGTCCATTGCCTTTGTCAAATCCACCTAGTGAATTTACAGGTATATAGAGAGTAATCGCTTGACTGGACTGGTTACGTGAAATAATTCCTGAGAGGTGAGAGACGTTGTACACACACGAGCACGCGAATGCGCACGAGTGTTTTACAATATAGTCCCTCGACTCGAATGAATTATTATACGTAACCATTACAGTCAAGGGATTACTCTGTTTATTACTTTTCATTATTAACGATGATTATATTATTCACCCTTTACCTAACGTAACGGTCAAAAACGGCCAGTGCTGTTCTCAAAACTCGCCGGTTAATTTTCATTATTTTTTTTAATTTTTTGTCTCTAAAACATAGGTTATGACCCCTCATTGGAACGAGCTCGTCGAGCTCGTTCCAACGAGGGGTCATAACCTATGTTTTTGAGAAAAAGAATAAAAATAATAGTTATTCAAGAATTTTTTTTGCAAGTGTCGTCTGCTTTTCATGTTAGGTAAAGGGTTAAAAAAAGCAAAAAAAAAAAAAAACAAAAAATCAATGAAGTCCACATTACACCCAAGGCAAAGCGTCTTCGTTTGCACGCGCAGATACATGACACATAATTCACTTGTGAAGTTATCGTTTATAATCAAACCCGGAAATCCCACTAAATCACACTTTGGAAAATAATAGTCACTCAAGTTTGTCGAACACATTTACACTTGCACTCATTCCAACAGGTACGGTTGTAGAGTTGCCTTCATCTTGAAGTAGTAAAGACACCTTACCCCTAAATTGTTAGTATTACCTTGTGTTTCAATTGTGCCTATTTACCTTTATGACCGTGCGTTCCATCTTGCGGGAACCTATCTCTATTGACTGCATGTCAATTTTAGGAACCATCATTAGGAATATTTGTAGATCAACTTTATTTCAGATGCCGTTTAAATATTTTGAGTAGTTCTTCTTCCAATACAACTTTTAATTAACGATGTGCCAATAAACAAATAATAACACACGAACTGACTTTCATAAATACCATACATTGTCAAGAGACGGCACCGCCATATTGGCTGCCTACCGGCCAGACCTAAGATATAAGTTACAAACTACTCTTGACAGGAGTATACAGTTTTGTTAATATTTTTTTTCGGTTACGTTTTGCTCACATTTTTCAAGATTTATGTAATATATTTAGACAAATAAGGATGCGAAATCGGAAACACAAAATGATTACCACAGATACTATATTCGATAGTAGCTATACGTTTAATCTGGAAACCAATGATTATATATTTGAGCAGGCCATCTACTCCCTCCGAGTAGTTGATATCAGTGATTTTTTTGCTTCGACGTGGGATTATAACTCTGACACATTTTTTCATGGAAAGAACGTATCCTTACCCTGCTCAAAACATCTTCACAGGAGATTCGGCTCCGAGAAATTCTCACCATCCATCCAATTAATCAAATCTCAGTGGTATAGGCGGATTTTCGACTTAGTATAGGACATCCTTGTTGGTCTTAACATTTAATATGTTTTTGAAAAAAAGGCAAAACTATTTGATGAAAAGAATAGAATTTACTGAGTTGTTTAGATCTTGTTCCGTAATATAATCCACTTTCAACAAGCTATTAATTGAAAATAGAATATGTTTTCTTTTATGGGATCCCGTTCAGTATAATTATTTCCATGGTCCCATGAATCCTGTATCCTATGTAGCATGTAACCAACTAACCCTGTGCAGTTTTTATAGCCTCAGTCAGGGTATACATTTTGCCATGTTCAATATGGCAGTTACCATTTAGTTTAGTTTAAACAATATTTTTTGACAGAAACACAACAATAACAGAAAAAACAAGAACATACAGATACAATTTTAAGATAATAGATGCAGTATACAGTTATATGAATAAATGAAGCAAAATGATGAAGGGATTCAACAGAAATCTTAATGCTTATATTAGTCGTCTCCCGTGTTACCATTTGTTATGACCAGAAACATTCTTTTTATTCTCATGGAAGGAACGAATGCTTTCACTGTCCAAAACATCTTCACATGAGATTCTGTTCCGAAAAATTCTCACTATCCATCCGATTATTTTTAGCAAGATATTTGGAACGTCATTCCGCAAAGATCTGAATGGCGTGGGTGCATTTTCGACATAGCATAGGACATTCTTTGAGGTCTTAACATTTAATATGTTTTTTGAAAATAAGCAAAACTATTTTGAAGAAATCAATAGAATTCATAGAATTGTTTAGATCTTGTGGACCAACGTAATCCACTTTCAACAAGCTATTAATTGAAAATAGAATACGTTTTCGTTATTGAAATTCCCTTAAGAAAACTTCCGCAATACAGTTTAACCCTTTACCCAACGTAACGGCCAAAACCGGCCAGTGCGATTCTCAAAACTCGCCAATGAATTTTTATTATTTTTTCATTTTTTTGTCTCAAAAACATAGGTTATGACCCCTCGTTGGAACGAGCTCTTCGAGCTCGTTCCAACGAGGGGTCATAACCTATGTTTTTGAGACAAAAAATGAAAAAAATTAGTTATTCAAGAATTTTTTTTGCAAATGTCGTCTGCTTTTCATGTTAGGTAAAGGGTTAAGTATCCCAAGGTCCCGTGAATCCTGAAGCCTATGCAACATGTAACCAACTAACCGTGTGCTGTTTACAGCCTTCGGCAGTGCATATTTTAATATTGTGTGTTATATGGCAGTTACCATTCTTTATAACCAGAAAGCGTGACTAACCAGCGCATATGGCCAATCCTGTGCATTTTTACAGCCTTAGTCAGAGTATATGTTTATGTAGTGTGTGATACGGCAGTTCCCATTTTTATAATCACAAAGTGAGACTAACCATGTGCACTGCACAGGGTTAGTCACACTTTGTGGTTATTCAAAAATCATTATACACAAGATATTAACTGAGTAACTAACACTGTGTACCGTACAATAAACCTCATCTATATCAACTCTTTACACAACGCAATGGCCAAACCTGTCCACCAACATTCCCAGAAGGCTTTAACCTCAGCTTATGGACTCTCACTGGAAGGATTGTGAAAATTATTTTTAGTAAATTACAAAAATGAAAACATATTCTAATTTCATTTAGTGCATGCTTTTCGTGGAAATCACATATAATGTACACTATTCCAATTAATTGTACTTTCTTGTATAGTTGATTTTTATGCTTATTAGCATGTACAGAGAGATTATTGTGTACACCTCGCATCTAAACTAAAGGGTGTGCTCTATCATTCATTATTTTATTGAAAAGTAGCTGAAATATCAATTATTTTTACATTTTCTACCATTGCATTTATAGAGTTGTTTTGCAGTACTATAAAGTATTGTGAGGTGTGTGTCATTCAACTGGACATCCAACACAAGGCGAATAAATTAGCTTCAAAATCAGGGAAAGACAACTTTTACAAAGACAATATCTTCCAATGTGTAAAATTAAATAAATTGTTCTGAGGTTTCTGTTGGATTCAAAGCCTCGTGTAGGAGCAATAAATTTTATAAATTTGTGGGATTAAAAATGGGGGTTTTGTTGATTTTTTTAAAGAGGGCCTATGCATAACATTATGAAAAAAAAAATCAACTTAGAAGTCATTTAGGGATGTACAATACAACATATAAGCGATACACGTGATCTCTGTCTCTCACTCTCGCGGTCGATTGTTATTCTCCTGTGCCTTGGTCTCTTTCGAAGTGTTTCTTCCACGAACAAGAGTAAAATAGTCCGTCACTGATAACTTCGAAAGTCCCCCAAGGACCACACAGCATTGCATGAAGATTGTGTGCGTGTGCTGATGGTGGGGAGGGGGGGGGGGGGGTTGTTGACTGATACGCAATGAGATGGAAGTTCGCATTACGAAATAATCCAGGCTGTATTATACAAAATACATATTAACCCTTTACCCAATGTAACAGAAAAACGGCCAACGGAATTCACAAAAGTTGCAATTAAGTTTTCGTGTTTTGCCTCAAAAGATAGCTTACTGGAACGAGTTCATTGAGCTTGTTCGCATGATAGGTCAAACGCTATGTTTTTGACGCAAAAAATGAATAAAACTAGTTATTCAATAATTTTGTTTGCAAGTGTCGTCTTCTTTTTATATTAAGTAAAGGGTTAACCTTTAGATTATACCTGAGGAGTTATCCCACCAGATGTTACTTTGTTCGTGTTATTGATGCTGCTGTGGTTTGTTGGAAACCTGACACTGTGGCATTCCCTCTCCCCACCCATTTATTAGCAAATCGTTAATCAGAACAAATTTACACATTGTCACATGAGAACAGATTTTCAAATTTCGAAGACAATTTTATGTTCGCTGTGAGCATGTACTATGATGCTATGACCAAGATAAAAGCAAAGGAAGCTTCAAGGAGTTTTAGGAACTCAAAACGGATGCCGACTGGGCGAAGTTTGAAGAAAAACTGAAACCAAAGCTTGCAACCGTACACAAAGGGGGCAGTGTCCAGAAGATGGACGACGCCATAGTTGCAAGCTTAGTGGAGGCAGGGAAGGAAAGTGTAGGAAAGATTAGGGTGCCAACACGGGAACTTGGATACAGAGTGAACGAAGAACTGAAAAGGGCCATAAAGGGCAGAAAAGCTAAATGAGCTGCATACAGGAGAAGTAGAAAACTTAAGGGGGTGGAAAGAAATGAGGCCATGGTAGCAAAGGAAGAATACCAACAAGCACGAAATAAAGTAAATAAGATTAAAGACGACAACCAGAGAGTGCGAAATAGCAGTCTTATTAGGACGATAAGAACGACGTATTTTGGAAATGGGTGAACAAACATAAAAGAGAGAGTAACCCACAGAGTATTAAAGTAGATGGCAGAGTTACAGAAGAGCGAGATCAAATCGAATTAGAACTAGTCAAACACTGGGAAAAGGTAAACGATAGGCGATGGCGCTTGGGGAACCCACCAGAGTGTCCGAACCAGGTCGAGGAAAATCTATCGAACTTCGTGTGCAGCGAAATCAAAACTGAGGAGGTGCGAAGGGTGATCTCAAAATGAAGGAATGGAAAAGCGGGAGGGGTGGACGAAATTCCTAAGGAGTTTATCAAAAAAGGGGGAGAGGAACTTTTGGAAAGGCTAACTGCCCTATTCAATTTAGCCATAGAAAAACAAGAGGTCCCAAAGGAGTGGAGGGAAAGTAAAGTGACATTTATTCACAAAAAGGGGGAAACAGACGTCTTGAATAACTATCGAGGGATCTCTGTCAGTAGCAACATTGGAAAGGTTTTCTGTAAAGTCCTGTATGGGAGACTAGAGGAGGTGATTGAGGAAGGGGTTTTTTTTAGAGAAATCCAGAATGGCTACAGGAAGGGAATGAGAGTTACTGACCATCTTTTCACACTATTCCAGATGATAGAATCCGCGAAAGCAAAAAAGAAAAAGATGTTTATGGCCATTTGGATATCAAAAAGGCATACGATAGAGTATGGAGGGAAGGTATGTGGCGCAAGCTGGAGGCTATGGGCTTAGGAGGCGAGTTTGTTGGAATTATGAAAGCATTATATAAAGATGTACAGAGTGAACTTACCCTGGGAAACATTACAACGAAACGTGTGCCTATGGAGATAGGCCTAAAATAGGGGTGTACCCTTTCGCCAATTCCTTTTGCATTGTACCTCAAAGGTGTAGGAGATGAACTCCTGCATAGCGACGAGGGGTTGCAGTTGGTGACTTGAAGATCCCAAGGCTATTTTTTCAGACGATATGGTGCTAGTGTTAGAAAGCGAAGACGGGCTAGCGAAGATGTTGGGAATTGTTAGGAAATATGGGAGCAAATGGAGACTCGAACTTAATGAAAGCAAGAGCAAAGTTATACCTGTGGGCCGCAAAGTGGACCCAACTCGAAGGTGGAGAGTGGGGGAGTTCTGCATTCCGGAAGGTAGCAGCAGACTTCTTAGTGTGGGAGAGACTAGTGACTATGAGTACCTGGGGGTAAATATAAACATCACAGGAAGAGGCATCTACCGAAACCACACAAATAAATTGATTCTGAAGGGGAAGCGAATCCTTAACAAAATGAAACTTATAGGGAGAAACAGTTTCAACAAGGTTTTCGTGGGGAAAACAATTTGGGAAATGGTGGGTCTGCCAAGTATAACATACGGTACGGAAGTTGTACCCCTAAACCAGACGGCTATTAAGAGCTTGGAAATCCTGCAGCATGATGCAGGCCGATGGATAACAGGGTCGACTAATGCCGCAGCGCTAAAAGCAATCAGGGGTGAGCTTGGGTGGATGGGGATCAAGGACAGGATAGACCTATTGAAACTCGGTTATCTTAATTATTTGGTAAATCACCCCGATAGCCGATGGTGTAAAGTAATGTTCCTGAGAACTTTCAACTCAAATATCAAGACGGGGTGGATGGTCCAAGTGAGGGAGCTAGTAGAAAACTTCTCATTGGAGATCTCGGACCTTGACGTTGGGGCAAACCAGGGTAAAAAGATCGTCAGAGAAAGGGTCATGAAGGATAGTAACCGTTTTGCGATTTGGATCAAATGAAAGAGATCTTTGGGTGGCCTGCGTGATAAAGAGAAGCCTGGTTTTTAAGAGTACCTTGATGGCACCTTTGGGGGTCACTGTTGTTCAAGCTGAGGTCGCGGTCCCTGGAGCTGAGGAGAAAAATTGTGAAAAACAGTGAAAAGGAGTGACAGATGTGTAACTTGAGCGTGGTGGAGACCCTGGAACACTTTCTTCTAGAATGCCCAAAATACCAGTCTAAAAGAACAAGATTCACGGGGAGTATAATGGGGAAGCGGGATGGGAGAATGAAGGACATGTGGTTAGGGGGCGACTCAAAGGAGAGGGTTAATATGCTAATCGGAGAGATTGGGCAAGGGATGTAATCAAGCAGTTCGTCTCCGAGTGTTGGGAGGAGTGAAGAAGGGTGGGAATAGGGAGGCACTTGGTAAAACTGGGGTAACCAAGGCCTTCTCATACGAGAACCGCGACAAATCAGCGGCCGGCCAAAGTGTTATTATATTATGACAGTTATCCTATTTTCTGAAGAGATCGCGATCTGGTCGCGAAATAGAAAGTGGTTCGTGGTGTCTTGGATATACTATTTCGGCATAGAGTCAGAATAAAAAATGCAAACGAAAATAGTACCTGGTGTTCAACGTTCTCGCATATTTTTTTCGACAGGTGAGATTCTACATTATTTTGGACAGGGAAGTGGGCAGAGATTTAGAGAAAACATATTTTTTATTCTTAACTCGCTGAGTATTTTCAAGATATTTCTCATCAAATCTAGTCAAGGCTGCGATACAGCAGCCATGGTTACATTTGCGGTTTAATTCATTTTGGTTTATCTAAAGAATTCATTGGCGAAAAATTCATTGAATTTATAAGAGGGGTAATTAGATTACATGAGATTACATGAACGTAAATTTAGAAAACTGGGGGAAGGTAGCATAATTTGTCCCTATTATTCCTCCTCCAATATGGTATCAGCAATTGGAATGGTAAACTGGTCAGAAGAGTAAAGAGAACCGGAGAGAGAATGGTAGAAATACTGGATTAGAAGAAGAGACCCAGTCGTTGTTATCGGGTTGCTGTTCGTATCATTAGGTGAGTTGAAAGTACCCGTCCGTAGGAGGAAATAACCCACTTCATGAGCTTGTAACTATTTGGTATTAGGTGGTATATATAAGTATTAGTACATTAAGATTATTATATCCCCCAAAAATTACCACATTGGCGCAACGACTAAACTGAATTTGTGTGGGCTGATGCCCGAAACTTTTCAAGTTTTAAACTGGCCACTCGCGGCCATGTTGCCTTTGTCTTGTTGACACAATTTTAATCACAGTAAATCCAGTTATTTCACTTACCCATCCAATGTAATATTCGTTTGAGTTATTTTTCAATTATTTTGAAATCTTGTTTTTTTTATCTTTGTTTTGTATTTTTTTTTTGTCATCTTGTTGGGAATTTGCCAAATGAAATATTCTTTCACATTTTGTTGTCAATATTGAGGAAAGATATTTTGGGTTAGAGAAAATGGCTACGGCTGTTACATATTATCAGAATCGGGCACCTAGTGTTCCCGAACCACAAATTTACATAAATACATGTGATTTCATGGGATTTTTTTGCCTTACAAGGGGTTGATGTCCCCAGAGCTCGCCAGCTGGTGCAGAAACGTGCTCAGTTAGGAAATATTTCAGAAAGCACTCTGAGAGAGGTTCCTGGTTTAAAGGTAACCAGGGCCCTTTTGAGTACTATCAATTTCGCCCCACATGCTCCGGGAGATGAAAATCCCCATTCAAATTGTTCTAGATGCATTGAGCCGAGGGTCAAGTTTGCCAGCGTGGGGAAGGAGTGAGTGGCCCTTTGGCGCTTTCCAGGGTGGGGGAAACTCCTAGTGTTCCACCTTGGTCTCCACCTCAGCGCCCCCCCCCCCCCCCCCCCCCCCCCACATCATCGGGCATCAATAAATGCAGTAGGAGAGAATAGGGCGTCATGCGACGATCCCTCGTTAAAACCTGCTTGGCATATTAGAGGCAGGCCAGTTCAAAGTTCTGTTCCAAATAGACCGGGTCCAGTCCCAGATGCTAATCCAATACCAAACAGACAGGAGGTGAATCCCAATATGACCAGATGGGGGGATTTAATTAACGATGTGCCAATAAACAAATAATAACACACGAACTGACTTTCATAAATACCATACATTGTCAAGAGACGGCACCGCCATATTGGCTGCCTACCGGCCAGACCTAAGATATAAGTTACAAACTACTCTTGGCAGGAGTATACAGTTTTGTTAATATTTTTTTTCGGTTACGTTTTGCTCACATTTTTCAAGATTTATGTAATATATTTAGACAAATAAGGATGCGAAATCGGAAACACAAAATGATTACCACAGATACTATATTCGATAGTAGCTATACGTTTAATCTGGAAACCAATGATTATATATTTGAGCAGGCCATCTACTCCCTCCGAGTAGTTGATATCAGTGATTTTTTTGCTTCGACGTGGGATTATAACTCTGACACATTTTTTCATGGAAAGAACGTATCCTTACCCTGCTCAAAACATCTTCACAGGAGATTCGGCTCCGAGAAATTCTCACCATCCATCCAATTAATCAAATCTCAGTGGTATAGGCGGATTTTCGACTTAGTATAGGACATCCTTGTTGGTCTTAACATTTAATATGTTTTTGAAAAAAAGGCAAAACTATTTGATGAAAAGAATAGAATTTACTGAGTTGTTTAGATCTTGTTCCGTAATATAATCCACTTTCAACAAGCTATTAATTGAAAATAGAATATGTTTTTTTTTATGGGATCCCGTTCAGTATAATTATTTCCATGGTCCCATGAATCCTGTATCCTATGTAGCATGTAACCAACTAACCCTGTGCAGTTTTTATAGCCTCAGTCAGGGTATACATTTTGCCATGTTCAATATGGCAGTTACCATTTAGTTTAGTTTAAACAATATTTTTTGACAGAAACACAACAATAACAGAAAAAACAAGAACATACAGATACAATTTTAAGATAATAGATGCAGTATACAGTTATATGAATAAATGAAGCAAAATGATGAAGGGATTCAACAGAAATCTTAATGCTTATATTAGTCGTCTCCCGTGTTACCATTTGTTATGACCAGAAACATTCTTTTTATTCTCATGGAAGGAACGAATGCTTTCACTGTCCAAAACATCTTCACATGAGATTCTGTTCCGAAAAATTCTCACTATCCATCCGATTATTTTTAGCAAGATATTTGGAACGTCATTCCGCAAAGATCTGAATGGCGTGGGCGCATTTTCGACATGGCATAGGACATTCTTTGAGGTCTTAACATTTAATATGTTTTTTGAAAATAAGCAAAACTGTTTTGAAGAAATCAATAGAATTCATAGAATTGTTTAGATCTTGTGGACCAACGTAATCCACTTTCAACAAGCTATTAATTGAAAATAGAATACGTTTTCGTTATTGAAATTCCCTTAAGAAAACTTCCGCAATACAGTTTAACCCTTTACCCAACGTAACGGCCAAAACCGGCCAGTGCGATTCTCAAAACTCGCCAATGAATTTTTATTATTTTTTCATTTTTTGTCTCAAAAACATAGGTTATGACCCCTCGTTGGAACGAGCTCTTCGAGCTCGTTCCAACGAGGGGTCATAACCTATGTTTTTGAGACAAAAAATGAAAAAAAATAGTTATTCAAGAATTTTTTTTGCAAATGTCGTCTGCTTTTCATGTTAGGTAAAGGGTTAAGTATCCCAAGGTCCCGTGAATCCTGAAGCCTATGCAACATGTAACCAACTAACCGTGTGCTGTTTACAGCCTTCGGCAGTGCATATTTTAATATTGTGTGTTATATGGCAGTTACCATTCTTTATAACCAGAAAGCGTGACTGACCAGCGCATATGGCCAATCCTGTGCATTTTTACAGCCTTAGTCAGAGTATATTTTTATGTAGTGTGTGATACGGCAGTTCCCATTTTTATAATCACAAAGTGAGACTAACCATGTGCACTGCACAGGGTTAGTCACACTTTGTGGTTATTCAAAAATCATTATACACAAGATATTAACTGAGTAACTAACACTGTGTACCGTACAATAAACCTCATCTATATCAACTCTTTACACAACGCAATGGCCAAACCTGTCCACCAACATTCCCAGAAGGCTTTAACCTCAGCTTATGGACTCTCACTGGAAGGATTGTGAAAATTATTTTTAGTAAATTACAAAAATGAAAACATATTCTAATTTCATTTAGTGCATGCTTTTCGTGGAAATCACATATAATGTACACTATTCCAATTAATTGTACTTTCTTGTATAGTTGATTTTTATGCTTATTAGCATGTACAGAGAGATTATTGTGTACACCTCGCATCTAAACTAAAGGGTGTGCTCTATCATTCATTATTTTATTGAAAAGTAGCTGAAATATCAATTATTTTTACATTTTCTACCATTGCATTTATAGAGTTGTTTTGCAGTACTATAAAGTATTGCGAGGTGTGTGTCATTCAACTGGACATCCAACACAAGGCGAATAAATTAGCTTCAAAATCAGGGAAAGACAACTTTTACAAAGACAATATCTTCCAATGTGTAAAATTAAATAAATTGTTCTGAGGTTTCTGTTGGATTCAAAGCCTCGTGTAGGAGCAATAAATTTTATAAATTTGTGGGATTAAAAATGGGGGTTTTGTTGATTTTTTTAAAGAGGGGCTATGCATAACATTATGAAAAAAAATCAACTTAGAAGTCATTTAGGGATGTACAATACAACATATAAGCGATACACGTGATCTCTGTCTCTCACTCTCGCGGTCGATTGTTATTCTCCTGTGCCTTTGTCTCTTTCGAAGTGTTTCTTCCACGAACAAGAGTAAAATAGTCCGTCACTGATAACTTCGAAAGTCCCCCAAGGACCACACAGCATTGCATGAAGATTGTGTGCGTGTGCTGATGGTGGGGAGGGGGGGGGGGGGGGTGTTGACTGATACGCAATGAGATGGAAGTTCGCATTACGAAATAATCCAGGCTGTATTATACAAAATACATATTAACCCTTTACCCAATGTAACAGAAAAACGGCCAACGGAATTCACAAAAGTTGCAATTAAGTTTTCGTGTTTTGCCTCAAAAGATAGCTTACTGGAACGAGTTCATTGAGCTTGTTCGCATGATAGGTCAAACGCTATGTTTTTGACGCAAAAAATGAATAAAACTAGTTATTCAATAATTTTGTTTGCAAGTGTCGTCTTCTTTTTATATTAAGTAAAGGGTTAACCTTTAGATTATACCTGAGGAGTTATCCCACCAGATGTTACTTTGTCCGTGTTATTGATGCTGCTGTGGTTTGTTGGAAACCTGACACTGTGGCATTCCCTCTCCCCACCCATTTATTAGCAAATCGTTAATCAGAACAAATTTACACATTGTCACATGAGAACAGATTTTCAAATTTCGGAGACAATTTTATGTTCGCTGTGAGCATGTACTATGATGCTATGACCAAGATAAAAGCAAAGGAAGCTTCAAGGAGTTTTAGGAACTCAAAACGGATGCCGACTGGGCGAAGTTTGAAGAAAAACTGAAACCAAAGCTTGCAACCGTACACAAAGGGGGCAGTGTCCAGAAGATGGACGACGCCATAGTTGCAAGCTTAGTGGAGGCAGGGAAGGAAAGTGTAGGAAAGATTAGGGTGCCAACACGGGAACTTGGATACAGAGTGAACGAAGAACTGAAAAGGGCCATAAAGGGCAGAAAAGCTAAATGAGCTGCATACAGGAGAAGTAGAAAACTTAAGGGGGTGGAAAGAAATGAGGCCATGGTAGCAAAGGAAGAATACCAACAAGCACGAAATAAAGTAAATAAGATTAAAGACGACAACCAGAGAGTGCGAAATAGCAGTCTTATTAGGACGATAAGAACGACGTATTTTGGAAATGGGTGAACAAACATAAAAGAGAGAGTAACCCACAGAGTATTAAAGTAGATGGCAGAGTTACAGAAGAGCGAGATCAAATCGAATTAGAACTAGTCAAACACTGGGAAAAGGTAAACGATAGGCGATGGCGCTTGGGGAACCCACCAGAGTGTCCGAACCAGGTCGAGGAAAATCTATCGAACTTCGTGTGCAGCGAAATCAAAACTGAGGAGGTGCGAAGGGTGATCTCAAAATGAAGGAATGGAAAAGCGGGAGGGGTGGACGAAATTCCTAAGGAGTTTATCAAAAAAGGGGGAGAGGAACTTTTGGAAAGGCTAACTGCCCTATTCAATTTAGCCATAGAAAAACAAGAGGTCCCAAAGGAGTGGAGGGAAAGTAAAGTGACATTTATTCACAAAAAGGGGGAAAAAGACGTCTTGAATAACTATCGAGGGATCTCTGTCAGTAGCAACATTGGAAAGTTTTTCTGTAAAGTCCTGTATGGGAGACTAGAGGAGGTGATTGAGGAAGGGTTTTTTTTTAGAGAAATCCAGAATGGCTACAGGAAGGGAATGAGAGTTACTGACCATCTTTTCACACTATTCCAGATGATAGAATCCGCGAAAGCAAAAAAGAAAAAGATGTTTATGGCCATTTGGATATCAAAAAGGCATACGATAGAGTATGGAGGGAAGGTATGTGGCGCAAGCTGGAGGCTATGGGCTTAGGAGGCGAGTTTGTTGGAATTATGAAAGCATTATATAAAGATGTACAGAGTGAACTTAGCCTGGGAAACATTACAACGAAACGTGTGCCTATGGAGATAGGCCTAAAATAGGGGTGTACCCTTTCGCCAATTCCTTTTGCATTGTACCTCAAAGGTTTAGGAGATGAACTCCTGCATAGCGACGAGGGGTTGCAGTTGGTGACTTGAAGATCCCAAGGCTATTTTTTCAGACGATATGGTGCTAGTGTTAGAAAGCGAAGACGGGCTAGCGAAGATGCTGGGAATTGTTAGGAAATATGGGAGCAAATGGAAACTCGAACTTAATGAAAGCAAGAGCAAAGTTATACCTGTGGGCCGCAAAGTGGACCCAACTCGAAGGTGGAGAGTGGGGGAGTTCTGCATTCCGGAAGGTAGCAGCAGACTTCTTAGTGTGGGAGAGACTAGTGACTATGAGTACCTGGGGGTAAATATAAACATCACAGGAAGAGGCATCTACCGAAACCACACAAATAAATTGATTCTGAAGGAGAAGCGAATCCTTAACAAAATGAAACTTATAGGGAGAAACAGTTTCAACAAGGTTTTCGTGGGGAAAACAATTTGGGAAATGGTGGGTCTGCCAAGTATAACATACGGTACGGAAGTTGTACCCCTAAACCAGACGGCTATTAAGAGCTTGGAAATCCTGCAGCATGATGCAGGCCGATGGATAACAGGGTCGACTAATGCCGCAGCGCTAAAAGCAATCAGGGGTGAGCTTGGGTGGATGGGGATCAAGGACAGGATAGACCTATTGAAACTCGGTTATCTTAATTATTTGGTAAATCACCCCGATAGCCGATGGTGTAAAGTAATGTTCCTGAGAACTTTCAACTCAAATATCAAGACGGGGTGGATGGTCCAAGTGAGGGAGCTAGTAGAAAACTTCTCATTGGAGATCTCGGACCTTGACGTTGGGGCAAACCAGGGTAAAAAGATCGTCAGAGAAAGGGTCATGAAGGATAGTAACCGTTTTGCGATTTGGATCAAATGAAAGAGATCTTTGGGTGGCCTGCGTGATAAAGAGAAGCCTGGTTTTTAAGAGTACCTTGATGGCACCTTTGGGGGTCACTGTTGTTCAAGCTGAGGTCGCGGTCCCTGGAGCTGAGGAGAAAAATTGTGAAAAACAGTGAAAAGGAGTGACAGATGTGTAACTTGAGCGTGGTGGAGACCCTGGAACACTTTCTTCTAGAATGCCCAAAATACCAGTCTAAAAGAACAAGATTCCCGGGGAGTATAATGGGGAAGCGGGATGGGAGAATGAAGGACATGTGGTTAGGGGGCGACTCAAAGGAGAGGGTTAATATGCTAATCGGAGAGATTGGGCAAGGGATGTCATCAAGCAGTTCGTCTCCGAGTGTTGGGAGGAGTGAAGAAGGGTGGGAATAGGGAGGCACTTGGTAAAACTGGGGTAACCAAGGCCTTCTCATACGAGAACCGCGACAAATCAGCGGCCGGCCAAAGTGTTATTATATTATGACAGTTATCCTATTTTCTGAAGAGATCGCGATCTGGTCGCGAAATAGAAAGTGGTTCGTGGTGTCTTGGATATACTATTTCGGCATAGAGTCAGAATAAAAAATGCAAACGAAAATAGTACCTGGTGTTCAACGTTCTCGCATATTTTTTTCGACAGGTGAGATTCTACATTATTTTGGACAGGGAAGTGGGCAGAGATTTAGAGAAAACATATTTTTTATTCTTAACTCGCTGAGTATTTTCAAGATATTTCTCATCAAATCTAGTCAAGGCTGCGATACAGCAGCCATGGTTACATTTGCGGTTTAATTCATTTTGGTTTATCTAAAGAATTCATTGGCGAAAAATTCATTGAATTTATAAGAGGGGTAATTAGATTACATGAGATTACATGAACGTAAATTTAGAAAACTGGGGGAAGGTAGCATAATTTGTCCCTATTATTCCTCCTCCAATATAGTATCAGCAATTGGAATGGTAAACTGGTCAGAAGAGTAAAGAGAACCGGAGAGAGAATGGTAGAAATACTGGATTAGAAGAAGAGACCCAGTCGTTGTTATCGGGTTGCTGTTCGTATCATTAGGTAAGTTGAAAGTACCCGTCCGTAGGAGGAAATAACCCACTTCATGAGCTTGTAACTATTTGGTATTAGGTGGTATATATAAGTATTAGTACATTAAGATTATTATATCCCCCCAAAATTACCACATTGGCGCAACGACTAAACTGAATTTGTGTGGGCTGATGCCCGAAACTTTTCAAGTTTTAAACTGGCCACTCGCGGCCATGTTGCCTTTGTCTTGTTGACACAATTTTAATCACAGTAAATCCAGTTATTTCACTTACCCATCCAATGTAATATTCGTTTGAGTTATTTTTCAATTATTTTGAAATCTTGTTTTTTTTATCTTTGTTTTGTATTTTTTTTTGTCATCTTGTTGGGAATTTGCCAAATGAAATATTCTTTCACATTTTGTTGTCAATATTGAGGAAAGATATTTTGGGTTAGAGAAAATGGCTACGGCTGTTACATATTATCAGAATCGGGCACCTAGTGTTCCCGAACCACAAATTTACATAAATACATGTGATTTCATGGGATTTTTTTGCCTTACAAGGGGTTGATGTCCCCAGAGCTCGCCAGCTGGTGCAGAAACGTGCTCAGTTAGGAAATATTTCAGAAAGCACTCTGAGAGAGGTTCCTGGTTTAAAGGTAACCAGGGCCCTTTTGAGTACTATCAATTTCGCCCCACATGCTCCGGGAGATGAAAATCCCCATTCAAATTGTTCTAGATGCATTGAGCCGAGGGTCAAGTTTGCCAGCGTGGGGAAGGAGTGAGTGGCCCTTTGGCGCTTTCCAGGGTGGGGGAAACTCCTAGTGTTCCACCTTGGTCTCCACCTCAGCGCCCCCCCCCCCACATCATCGGGCATCAATAAATACAGTAGGAGAGAATAGGGCGTCATGCGACGATCCCTCGTTAAAACCTGCTTGGCATATTAGAGGCAGGCCAGTTCAAAGTTCTGTTCCAAATAGACCGGGTCCAGTCCCAGATGCTAATCCAATACCAAACAGACAGGAGGTGAATCCCAATATGACCAGATGGGGGGATTTGAGGATAGATGCCCAGTTAGGCAAAATATACCCTTTTTTGAGGAGGTGGGAGGGGAGGCAAATTACAGAGATGATTTTCAAGAAAATCGTTGGCTTCCCCAAGGCCGATATAGATATGCTTATGACCCACCCCCCTCGGGTGTACCAGCCTTATGGGGAAGGAGATGCTTATCGTCCACAAGGGGACAGGTGGAGGGGTGGTAGGAATGCCCATGACCCCCAACCTGTGTACCGTCAATTTGGGGGACAACTTCCCCAAATGCGAGAGATGAGAGACCCGGACAATAGTTATCGTCGTAGGATGCCTAACCTTCCCAAGAGCTTAGAATATAATGGGACCACCAGCTGGCAAACATTTCGAATGAAGTTCATGCAATTTGCAAACATGCAAGAATGGACTGCGGGAGAATGTAAGGACAACCTTTGTTGGTGTTTGGATGGCATAGCAAGTGAGTATTTTGCTACCATAATTCGTCAAGGCCCACAGATCTATTTTGTTGATGTGCTGGACAAGTTAGAAAAACGCTTCGGAAAGTACGAACTCCCTGAGACTGCACAAATGCAGTTCAATGAAGCCCAGCAGCAACCAGACATGACCCTAGAAGAATGGGCTGATCAGATTTTGACATTGGCCGAAAAAGCATTTGGGCACTTGCCCGAAGAACACATGTTTCGCCAGGCCGTTATGCGTTTCTGGCATGGTGCCCTAGATAAAGGGGCAGGGCATTACGCTGCAAATCAGCGCCCGAAAACAGTCGAGGAACCTATAAATCAAATTAAATGGTTAAACATACATCTTTGGCTATTTATGGGAATGTGAGAGAACTAGCTCCAGAACCCAGGGGCCCAACCCAGATTGCAACCCTTTCATGGGATAACTCACATCCCCGTGTGCAGTCGGCTCGGATGTCTACTCCATCAGTACGACCCAATACAACAGGGTCCCAGCCTCAGGATACCCAAAGTGTTGTGTCTGAATTAGTAACTGAATTTAAGAAATTTTCTGGAGAAACAATCACTGAATTTAGATCAATTGGCACGGTATTATCAAATTTAAATGACAGTATGGCTACCCTAACCATAAAGATTTCCCAATTGATTGAACCAGGTCAGACTCTAAATAGATCAAGGAGTCGATCTCCCTCACCTGGGAGGAGGGGTTGTTGAACATGTGGGCCGATGTCCCATTTTTCACGAGAGTGCCCTTCCAGAAATCCAAGTAATCGGTCAGCTTCAAAACCTTCTACACATCAGGGTCACCAAATGACCCCAATACCCGAATTTCACCAATGGTCAAAATTTCGGACGATTCAGAGGATAATTTAAACGAGAACGAGTCGGAAATGTAGGCCGTTTGCCGACTCCAGATTTAAATATAGGCCACAATCCTGTCATTGCTAGGGACAAATTCCCTGGACACTTCTTCCCAAAAGAGGAAACATTAAATGAGATGCCAGATAGTATAACGATTAACCAAGTGGATACTTCGTTGTACTATGCTGTACCAGTGATATTGGAAAATGTCAAATTAGATGCTCTTATTGATACATGGGCACAGGTAACAGTGTTTTCTGACAAACTTTTAGAGCTTTTTGATGAACACCCTCGCATTTTGAAGAGCATTAAAGTACGAACAGCAGCAGAGAATTAGGAACTATCTCTGGACAAATAGTTGGGCCCATTAAGCTGAAAGTGGGAAAAAATTGGAACATCAGGACTTTTTATGTAGCCCCTGCTTCTACTCCAATTATTTTGGGTCTTGATTTCTTGCATGAACAGGGTACCCAATTAGATCTGGCTAACAATATGATATATTTAGGAAAAGAAAGAGAGGAAATTCCCATTCAGATGAGGCAGTCACAAAAGAGGGAAGGAGTAAAGGTCAGTTTATTGGAAAAAATAATAATTCCCTCCAATTCAGGTCCAATGTGCTCTGAGTTCTGCCATGTCAGAGTACATGATAGAGTTAAAACCAAATTTGTTGATCCCCAGAACAGCTCATTCCGAAAATACAGATCCCGTTATGACTTTCCTTAATATAGGAAATAAGGATATTGTAATGCATCCAGGTCAAATAGTTGGATGGGCTGTTGAAGGTACAGGTACTTCTTCCATTGAACATTCTCCAGAATTTACTGAAGTTAATGTAACTGAAGTGGATTCTGGAGTAGTTACAGATAAGAATTTAGAGATGCCTGATCACATAGAGGAATTGTTTGAGAAATCTAAGACACTGTTAACAGTTGAAGAGTCGTCCAAGCTTAAACAACTATTGATTGAATACAGTGATGCATTTGCCAAAAATGAGTATGATTTGGGAAATTTCACTGCTTTGGGACATCATATTGACAGAGGTGATGCCAAACCAGTTAAAACCCGAATGCGCCGTACCCCGGCATGTTTTGTAGGCGGGGAAGAAAAATTATTGAAAGATATGTTAAAGGCTGGGATTATCCAGCCATCCGTTTCCGAATGGGCTTCATCATCGGCTTTCATTCTTAAACGCTGTGGCTCGGTAAGATGGTGATTGGATTTCCGAGGAGTAAACGCCGTTACAAGAAAGGACACTTACCCCATGCCCTTAATTGACGACTGTCTAGACACACTCGCTGGGAATACTTGGTTTAGTCGGAAATCAGGCTTACCTTCAATTTCCATGCAGTAGCTAAGGAAGATCGTAAGAAAACGGCCTTTATAACCAAATATGGGCAGTATGAATATCTCAAAATGAGTTTTGGTTTAACAGGAGCCCCGGGATGTTATTCCCGATGGATGAATTTAGTCCTTAGAGGGTTAACATGGGATATTGCCTTAGCTTTTCTAGATGATGTGTGTGTGTTGGGCACAGATTTTGCAGATCATTTAAAAAATCTGCGAACTGTCTTGGATAGATTTCGGCAGTGTCAATTGAAATTAAAGCCTAGAAAGTGTCACTGTTTCAACGAAAAATAGAGTTCTTGGAACAACTAGTTTCCTCCCAGGGAATGAAAATGGGGGATCCGGCTAGCCAAGTTATTACAGACTGGCCCCGACCCCAAAACATAAAAGAGATTGAGATATTTTGGGGTCTTGCCAGTTGCCACAGGGTATTTATAAAGAACTTTACTACTTTAGCAGCTTCATTGTATAAAAGAACAGGAAACAAAAAACAGTCTTTGAGTGGGGGAATGATGAAGAAAATTCATTTGTGGCATTAAAAGCAGCCCTTAGGTCTCGTCCAGTTTTGACTTTTGCTAATAAAACTGATATGTTCATTGTGGACACTGATGGATCTGATGTGGCTATAGGGGCAGAGTTGATCCAATTACAAGATGGACAAGAAAGAGTCATAGCCTATGGGAGTTGTGGGTTAAGTCCCGAACAAAGGAAGTACTGCACCACTCGAAAAGAACTTCTTAGTGTGGTGCGATTTTCCCCACTAGTTTAGACATTTGCTATTGGGCAGACACTTCACAATCAGGACAGACCATAGTAGCCTTACTTGGCTCCTCAATTTTAAGAATCCAGAAGGCCAGATGGATGGAGGAGCTTAGTCAGTATGACTTCACAATTCAGCACCTCCCAGGGAAAAAAAACATCAGAATGCTGATTTTCTATCACGACGTCCAGAGGAGGACTTAAATTGTCCACATTGTGAAATGGCAAATCCCCAATAATGATTAGTTTACAGGGGGAACTTAGACACTTTTATCTTTTTGTATCTTTGCACAGATTATAACAGATACCAGTTAGGTTTGTGGGTGAGAAAAAAGTAGAGGAGACTAGTTGTGGCTAAACTGGGAACTTAGTTCCCGGAGCCCAGGGGCCAATGACACCAGTAGGTGCGTCAGTTTGGGGAGAGACTATCTCCCTAATTCCGGCCGGAAGTGAACGGTCGAAGTGATGTTCATCCCTCAGTGACAGAAAGCCAGAAGTACAGTCTGGTACAAAAGCAGAGAAAAGGTTTTCTTCGATATTGGAGGTGGGAGAGGATGATGTTATTTTTCTCCCAAAATCCGTAGATTTGCCCCTCACCCCTAAGTTAAAGGGACCACCATCAGTGTGTTCTCTGCCAAGTTGTGCAGTTAAGGTAAGGCAGTTGCAGAAACACTGCCAAGGGGATCATCTCCCCACTGCTTTGTGGATGCCACAATCTGAAGGACAATATTTCAGTCCAAAGACCATTGCTCGAGCCTTTGAGAGGAAGACAGCTCCTCTTGAGATGGGTTATTTAGGACTACAAGAATAAGTTAGTCGGGAATATTCCTGATTCCCATTGGAGTTAAAACCACATTTTGTGGAACGTATGCAGGAGTTGGAAGGCCTGTTTGAGTGGGTGCCAAGTACTCAATTCCATCCTGCAGGGAGTTTAGATTCCCTGATACACCAGCTGGGTTGGTGCATTGGATAATTCTTATGTTCCTTCAAATTAAAATTGAGGAGAAGAGGAGATCACGTCCCTCAGGGAATAGGTTTGAAAAGCCCCTGAAACGAGTGCCTCAGAGGATACCCAGACTGATGGATCAGTTTATCCCAGATTACAGTCCCAGGGTGACATCTCCGTTGTCACCTCCTCCAAAACGCCAAACAGTGGTCAGGGAGGATTTTCACTCCCTGGAACCCCAGGAGAATTTGGTGGTGACCTCGCATGTTCAATCAAGGATGGTGGTGGAGGTGCCTGCCTGTTCAGTTGCACGGATGGTGGTGGAGGTGCCTGTCTGTTCAGTTGCAGATTCTTCAGTGGGAGATTCCTCGGCAGTTTCTTCAGTATTATCTCCCGCTCATGCTTCTCCAGCTACTGGTCCCTCGGAGGTTCCCCCCATTTTTGCTTCAACGGCTCCTACAGTTAGTTCCTGGGGAGGAGGTCAGTTAGTGCCTCTTCTGGTCTCTTCGGCCATGTCTCATTCTTCGGAGGGTTTGTCAGTCGTTTTTTCTGCCATTTCCTCCGTGGTTAGTCGCATGGTGGGAGGTAATCCAGGTCTTTCTCCTGCTGTCCCAACAGCCAGTGCTTTGTCTGGAGTCTCTCCAGGCTTTTCTCCCGCTAGATCTTCCAGGGAATCTTGTTCCATGAATCTGGTGGACACGCATTTTCATTTAGATAGGGTTCGCCAAAGGTTCCGAAAACCCAATTTGATAGCCAGGGAGGTTCTCTCCCTTAATGGTGGCCGACCTACAACTTGTCCTTTGCCTGTTGTGGGAGGGGTGGTAGTTTATTGTGATCCGTCGACCTGCCCTATGAAGGCAATGATTGGCCTCCATCCCCGTCATGTAAGGAATACCCCCTGGTTGAATTAGAAAGCCTCATGTTCCCAATAATGGGCTTGCTCCCATACGCTGCAGGTTTAGGTGAAGTGGGGCTCGACAGAACAGAGCAGGTTGATACATGGTATCAGCAGGACTTGGTATATGCAGGGTTATTGAAGTTGGCAGCCTTAGCAAAGCCTATTGTGTTAGACTTAAGGGGTCCCTCAGGAGATTACTTGGGGAGGTAAGTAAATTCCCTCGCGCTCCTGATGATGATAGATAACGTAGGTAAGCAACAAAAAAATCACCTACATTGTTTCACCTCCAGTAGGGATGTGGTTGAGAGATGGGTAAACCACTTCCCTAATGCATACTTCAGTATAGGCCCAAAATGTTTATACTTTAAACCCGAACAGTGGGATGGTGTAAAAGCCATCTTGCTAAATCGTCTGGTATTGGAGTCTGACGCTCCGTATTTCCAGGGGGAGATGAATTTGGCGGTAGGGGGCACTCCTCTCTACTTGAGGGAAGTTGCACTGAAAGTTGCTACGGAGTTACAGATGTCCTTGGGGGTGCTGGTGGCCTCGGCCACACAGAATGCCTGTGCCCTCTGTGGGTTCCCTTCCCCATAAAATAAGTGTTGTAAAGCAAAATATCCATATATTCAGATAATTTCGGATGGACTTTGGAAATTATAGCAGGAATTGAATTTTGGGCAATGCAAAGGCATGCCCCCAAAGAATTATTATGCTAGAAATTGATAATTGTGTTTCCAGAGGTTTTCTTAAATAAAATAACAGTGCTCCAGACAGATTTTTCTGATATCATATTGAATTTTGTATGAGGACTTGAGATAGTTTGGGACCTGTTAAGGCACTTCTAATATGAAACTGTGCCACTATTGGCGTATTTGTTTCGGTTGAGCAGTGAATTATTTTCCCAATTAAAAAAATGCGGGTGTTTGTAGGAATCTCAATAGGATAGCATTATTTAAAATCCTGAGATTCTGTCTGGAATTCTGTTTACTCATTGCTGGGCACATACTTTTTAATCATTTGTTTGCCCAGATGCAAATAAATTTGTCATCTACCTATGTATAAATCTGGGGATTTATCCCCGCTGCTATTAATATAAGGATTAAGAAAAGTATTGAATTGGGACCCCTTCCCTGGTATATATTAAAAAAAAAAAAAATTGAAAAAAAATTTTAAATGTATAAAAAAAAAAAATAATAAAAAAAAAACATGGTTAAGTGATGAAATGCAAGACCAGTAACTGGATTTTGAAGGACAAAATTGAGAAGTTGAAATGGTTTTATTTCTGATGGAATGTATGATAAATTTTAATTTTTGTTGAATTTTGTAATTTTTGTACCTCAATTTTGTTGATTTATGGATGCAGTTAAAAAGTAGTAGAGGGAGGGGATTGGTACTAAAAGTTGTAATATTTTGTATAGTTTTCTGGGTTTCTATCTTCAATTCTTGTGTAGTGAAATGTGAGAGTATCCATCTCTTGGGATGCTATTGGATCCCTTTTTTTCTGAGAATTCCATTGCTGATCCTTTTTTGATTAAGTTAAATTCAGGGAGTTTGTCTCCCCACGCTTTTGCCCTTTAAGGGTAGGGATTTATTTATGTTCCCTGGGGCCATTTGGAGGGGGTTCTATTTAGAAAACTGGGGGGGGGGATGTAGCATAATTTGCCCCTCCTCCAATATGGAATCGGCAATTGGAATGGTAAACTGGTCAGAAGAGTAAAGAGAACCGGTGACGTCACCAAAAGAATGGTATATATACTGGATTAGAAGAGGAGACCCAGTCGTTGTTATCTGGTTGCTGTTCGTATCATTAGGTGAGTTGAAAGTACCCGTCCGTAGGAGGAAATAACCCACGTGATGAGCTTGTAACTATTTGGTATTGGGTGGTATATATTAGTATTAGTGCATTAAGATTATTATATCCCCCAAAAATCACCACATTGGCGCAACGACTAAACTGAATTTGTGTGGGCTGATGCCCGAAACTTTTCAAGTTTTAAACTTGCCACTCGCGGCCATGTTGCCTTTGTCTTGTTGACACACGAACCCGCCAATTTTAATCACAGTAAATCCAGTTATTTCACTTACCCATCCATTGTTATATTCGTTTGATCTGTTTTTCATTTATTTTGGAATCTTGTTTTTTATCTTTGTTTTCTATTTTTTTTTTTGTCATCTTGTTGGGAATTTCCCAAATGAAATATTTTTTCACATTTTGTTGTCAATATTGACGAAAATTATTTTGGGTTAGAGAAAATGGCTACGGCTGTTACACATGATCAGAATCGGGCACCTAGTGTTCCCGAACCACAAATTTACATAAATACATGTGATTTCATGGGATTTTTTGCCTTACCTGGGGTTGATGTCAGCTGGTGCAGGAACGTGCTCAGTTAGGCAATTTTTCAGAAAGCACTCTGAGAGAGGTTACTGGTTTAAAGGTAACCAGGGCCCTTTTGAGTACTATCAATTTCGCCCCACATGTTCCGGGAGATGAAAATCCCCGTTCAAATTGTTCTAGATGCACTGAAGCCGAGGATCAAGTTAACCAGCGTGGGGAAGGAGTGAGTGGCCCTTTCCAGGGTGGGGAAACTCCTGGTGCTCCACCTTGGTCTCGACCCCAGCGCCCCCACGTCATCGAGCATCAAGAAATACAGTTGGGGAGAATAGGGAATCTTGTGATGACCCCTCGTTAACACCTGCTTGGCATATTAGAGGCAGGCCATTTCAAAGTTCTGTTCCGAATAGACCGGGTCCAGTCCCAGATGCTGCTACTTTTGATATTGACCCTCCACCACCTTACGAATCGGTGGGTTCTGATTATGATACTTTCCAAAATGGTGGGAATGGTGGTAGAGACAGAGTTCCACCTAATCCAATACCCAACAGACAGGAGGTGAATCCCAACATGACCAGTTGGGGCAGGGAGGGGGGATTTGAGGATAGATGCCCGGTTAGGCAGAATAAACCCTTTTTGAGGAGGAGGGAGGGGAGGCAAATTACAGAGATCATTTTCAAGAAAATCGTTGGCTTCCCCAAGGCCGATATAGATATGCTTATGACCCACCCCTCGGGTGTACCAGCCTTATGGGGAAGGAGATGCTTATCGTCCACAAGGGGACAGGTGGAGGGGTGAGAGGTTTGTCCAAGACACCCAACCTGTGTACCGTCAATTTGGGGGAAACGTCCCCAAAAGCGAGAGATGAGAGACCCGGCCAAAAGGTATCGTCGTAGGATGCCTAACCTTCCCAAGAGCTTAGAATACAATGGGACCACCAGCTGGCAAACATTTCGAATGAAGTTCATGCAATTTGCAGACATGCAAGAATGGACTGCGGGAGAATGTAGGGACAACCTTTGTTGGTGTTTGGATGGCAAAGCAAGTGAGTATTTTGCTACCATAATTCGTCAAGACCCAAAGATCTATTTTGTTGATGTGCTGGACAAGTTAGAAAAATGCTTCGGAAAGTACGAACTCTCTGAGACTGCACAAATGTAGTTCAATCAAGCCCAGCAGCAACCAGACATGACCCTAGAAGAATGGGCTGATCAGATTTTGACATTGTCCGAAAGAGCATTTGGGCACTTGCCCGAAGAACACATGTTTCTCCAGGCCGTTATGCGTTTCTGCCATGGTGCCCTAGATAAAGGGGCAGGGCATTACGCTGCAAATCAGCGCCCGAAAACAGTCGAGGAAGCTATAAGTCAAATTAAATGGTTTCAACACACATCTTTGGCTATATATGGAAATGTGAGGGAACTAGCTCCAGAACCCCGGGGCCCAACCCAGATTGCAACCCTTTCATGGGATAACTCATATCCCCGTGTGCAGTCGGCTCGGGTGTCTACTTCATCAGTACGACCCAATACAACAGGGCCCCAGCCTCAGGATACCCAAAGTATTGTGTCTGAATTAGTAACTGAATTTAAGAAATTTTCCGGAGAAACAATCACTGAATTTAGATCAGTTGGCACGGTATTATCAAATTTAAATGACAGTATGGCTACCCTAACCATAAAGATTTCCCAATTGATTGAACCAGGTCAGACTCTAAATAGATAAAGGAGACGATCTCCCTCACCTGGGAGGAGGGGATGGTTGGACATGTGGGTCGATGTCCCATTTTTCAAGAGAGTGCCCTTCCAGAAATCCAAGTAATCGGCCAGCTTCAAAACCTTCTACACCATCAGGGTCACCAAATGACCCCAATACCCGAATTTCGCCAATGGTAAAAATTTCGGACGATTCAGAGGATAATTTAAACGAGAACGAGTCGGAAATGTAGGCCGTTTGCCGACTCCAGATTTAAATATAGGCCACAATCCTGTCATTGCTAGGGACAAATTCCCTGAACATTTCTGCCCAAAAGAGGAAACATTAAATGAGATGCCAGATAGTATAACGATTAACCAAGTGGGTACTTCGTTGTACTATACTGTACCAGTGATATTGGAAAATGTCAAATTAGATGCTCTTATTGATACAGGGGCACAGGTAACAGTGTTTTCTGACAAACTTTTAGAGCTTTCTGATGAACACCCTCGCATGTTGAAGAGCATTGAAGTACGAACAGTAGGCAGAGAATTAGGAACTATCTCTGGACAAAGAGTTGGGCCCATTAAGCTGAAAGTGGGAAAAAATGGTACATCAGGAATTTTTATGTAGCCCCTGTTTCTACTCCAATTATTTTGGGTCTTGATTTCTTGAATGAACAGGGTACCCAATTAGATCTGGCTAACAATATGATGTATATAGGAAAAGAAAGAGAGAAAATCCCCATTCAGATGAGGTAGTCACAAAAGAGGGAAGGAGTAAAGGTCAGGTTATTGGAAATTATTATTACTCCTCCAATATGGATCAGCAATTGGAATGGTAAACTGGTCAGAAGAGTAAAGAGAACCGGTGACGTCACCAAGAGAATGGTATATATACTGGATTAGAAGAGGAGACCCAGTCGTTATCTGGTTGCTGTTCGTATCATTAGGTGAGTTGAAAGTACCCGTCCGTATGAGGAAATAACCCACTTGATGAGCTTGTAACTATTTGGTACTGGGTGGTATATATAAGTATTAGTACATTAGGATTATGATATCCCCCAAAAATTACCACACAGTTATCCTATTTTCCGATGAGATCGCGATCTGGTCGCGAAACAGAAAGTGGTTCGTGGTGTCTTGGATGTACTATTTCGGCATAGAGTCAGAATAAAAAAAGCAAACGAAAATAGCACATGGTGTTAAACGTTCTCGCATATTTCTTTCGACAGGTGAAATTCTACATTATTTTGAGCAGGGAAGTGGGCAGAGATTCAGTGTAAACATCTTTCTTATTTTTAACTCGCTGAGTATTTTCAAGATATTTTTCATCAAATCTAGTCAAGGCTGCTTTACAGCAGCCATGGTTACATTTGCTGTTTAATTCATTTTGACTTATCTAAAGATATCATTAGCGAAAAATTCATTGAATTTATAAGAGGGAAATTAGATTACATGAACGTAAATTATACTTATTTCACGGGCAAGGCAATTCTGCTCTGGCCAGAATATCCGCCACGCTGTGGCTCAGTGGTCGACTGTTGGACTACTATGATAGAAGTCCCGAGTTTGATCCCCGTCCTGTACGACCCGCGGTGTGTCCTTGGGCAAGGCAGTTTATCCCGTTTGCCTACATGGGGGCACGGTGACGGCGTGTACTAAGGCGTACTGCACGACGATGGTGCACATGTCTTCAGCCGCTCTAACCCTGCTTGGACGGAGCCTGAACAGAGTTAGAATGTTGAGGAGCTGGCAGTTGCTCGTCGATGCTCGGTGGTTCTCTCCGGGTACTCCGACTTCCTCCATCCGTAAAACCGTCACGGTCACGATTAGCCATTGAGCATAAGTATGTGACCTTAAACACCAATAAACGAATAGAATATCCGCCAGCAGCATGCAGGAAGTTAAACATCTCGGCATGTCACGTTAAAAACAACAACAACGTAACTTACGAGGAGTATCAGTAATCTTGTGCTCCAGTTGCTTATGTTGCTCAATGCATTTCAATTTTTTCGTTACCACCTTCATATCAGACATGTCTGAAAGTTACAAGTTATTCCCCTTGATGTGTATTCTCTGCTTTCGTGATATTAAATGAGTCCTATGATTCTTGCTGTTTCCTCGTCGTTCAAGCATTTTCTCCTCGTAGCACGCGAGTAAGAAACTACTATCGTGGAATTTCCAGATGTAAGTGCTTTATTCTCGTTCAAAAGTCGGTTTAATAAGTTGTCTAAACATATAAGACACAAACTGTCCCATTTGCAATTCTGAAGACAGTGATTTGTATTAGTTTACAACGCCAATGCTATAGAATTGCGCCATGTTCCACGCAAGGGACAACAAATAGATTTAAAATATTGGTATCCACAACACCCAAATGGCAGCATGGGTTTTGCTTTCAAAGTGACTGAGTGCTTTATAAGAAAAGTCTGAGGAACACGTTTTCATTTAAAACCTTTCGCGAGAGACTCGAAGCAAAGTGAATTTATCTCTTGGGCTGAAGTTTGTTTTTAAAGGTTCAGATAAAACGGTGGAGCCGTTTTTGATACAATTTTCTCTTCGCTTTTCTGATATGCCGTCCAAATATTTACACGACATTAATTCGCCCCTATAAGCGAATAATTGAAAGTGAAAAATGAAAGCAGATTTTGAGAGAAATATCTCCAAATGTCAGTGACTCGTGATTCAAACATAATTGAGCTGTTATTAGAAATTGTTCACTGAGTTTTTCATTTCAACTAAACACCATTTACTCGTCTTGCTCGCTCAAATTTACAGTAGTGCGAACAGAAAAAAAACGGACAGATAAACTCGATCAGTTGCTCGAGATCTGATCTAAATTATCTTTCCTCAGCTCGCCCAACAGTTCTTTATCGTGCCAAAACATGGAACTTAATATCCCCTTATCGTCTGTATGTTGAGATTCGGTCTTGATTTAGAAATATTTTAATCATGAGATCTAGTATATTAGTGACACGCGTGTGGTCTGACCTAGAAAAATACCACTTTTGTGATCGTTCATGTAGATGTGTGTCTTCAAGCTATAGCAATATTTGATAAACGAGAATGGGTCCTGTGTGGTTAGATTTTTTTAGCACTCTATCGGTTAAAGTTGACACCAGATCTGATGAGGTAACTCCAATAGCAGTAACAAATATATGAATAATGATATTTCTGTTATGACGTTGAATCAGGTTGAGTGATATTTTATCAACAGGAAGTTGATGCGACGACATACTGCAGAAGATTTTATTGTTTCCTTTAGTTTCATTTTCATGACCATCAATAAACAATCATAGTTTTATTTATTTCCTTATGATTTCAAAAGACCGAAGGCATATAACTGTCTTTATCAAAGACTTCCTATGCTGGGCAATGTGGTGGAATTCACAATGGTCAACTTGGGATGCCGCCACAACTCTCAAGTTTGCTGTAGACAGTTAGGGTACGCATGCGAGTAACAATTGTAAACTCACAATATCATACAAATGTATGTGGAAACTGGTTGCATAAATTTTTGAAACCCATGTTTTGCTTTCAAAGTAGACACAGTTTGTCCACACGACACCCACCCCTGTCTCGACATGAGTTCCAGTGACAATCACCCACGTTTCATGTCACTGCATGCATATATACTGCTCAGAACGCCTTATGGTGGGTAAGCAAATAGATGCAATGCATGGTGAAGCGGTTTGGGGGCACAAATACACAAAACATGGATAAGGAAAAAATGTGCATGTTCTGGAGAGAACGCGTTTTTGGCTCCTGGGTACCTCTCCCCCCCCCCCCCCCCCCCCCACACACACACGTTGTGATACACACTTTTTCTCCCCCACTCTCCCCCGAATGGGGACTGAAAAAAACTAAAACAAATGTCATTTACATGTAGGTGTCAGTCAGTGGGGGGGGGGGGGGGTGGGGGGTGCTACTTTTCCTGAAAACAGTAGTTGGACATGTTACTTGAAAACACAATATATGTGTGCATCAGTGCATGCATACGTGTTTGGGTACATGTGTGTGTTTGTGTGCACATAATATTTGGTTAGTGTCTCAATAGCCTAACACCTATCTAATGAATCTCTGAGTGTAACTGAGTTCCACTAGCAAGAACTTCACTTGTGCTTCTTTATTTCGTTCTAAATGTATTGATTGCTTGAAAATGCCATTCTGCGGGTAATTTAGTAAACAATCATCCTCAACATACATGTACATGTTTGTGAGTGTGGGTGTATTTCAACAAAAACACACTACGCCCATATTTAGATCTTCACATGTAGTCAGTTTGAGAACCCATTGATCCCGCCACATTTCTCCCGTCATTATAATAAAAAAACATTCTCAACAGGCGTATTCTCTAAAATTTAAACTTGTCATATTATATTCTATTGAATTTGTTCAATCTAGAGGTAAGGGATCTTATCCGGGATCTTACACCCAACATCTGGCTCACTTGACTATGGACTGTGATCAACATGCCATAATGCACAGTGGTCATAGTGTACATTTATGTGAGTCAGGTAGTGTTAAGATGATCCAGTTCTGTGTTGTTGTATTGTTCTGTGTTGCATCCAGTATTCAGCAAATACCTGAAGCTTGATAATAGTGGTCTGTATCAAAACATTTCTTCTGACATAATCACCTTAAGTATGCCCCCTATAATTTGGTCATCTGGAGAGCTGCCCATTCACCAACTTGCTCAACACCAGAAAGTTTGGAACCCCAAAAAAATGTTTTCAGCTCATGTACAACTCAGAGACTTTTTGTTGGACCTTGAGTTAAATTTTGTTTTGTTGGGCCCTCAAATTCAGGGTTGGGGCGAATACATTGCAAATGTATTGAATACGAATACGAATACTTCGAGTAATGTAGTAAAAAATCGCCCTTAACATACATGTACATGTTTGTGAGTGTGGGTGTATTTCAACAAAAACACACTACCCCCATATTTAGATCTTCACATGAAGTCAGGTAGAGAACCCATTGATCCCGCCACATTCCTCCCGTCATTATAATAAAAAACATTCTCAACAGGCGTATTCTCTAAAATTTAAACTTGTCATATTATGTCCGATCCCCACCAGGGGTGACTAGGTTGTGTCCTTGGACAAGGCACTTCATTTGTATTGCCCGCAAGGGTGCGCGGTGGCGCTGTGTACTAAGCCAATTACACATCGATGGTACACTTGTATCCAGTCTTCAACAATTGTTAACCTTGCTTGTGTGCAGTTAGTATGTGGGGGAGTCCGGTTGTTGCTCACTGTTGCTCAATGGTTCTTTCAAATACTCTGGCTTCCTCCACTCGTAAAACTGACCGTTACGAGATGACCCTGGCTGTAAAAAAATCGTTAAATCTCAATAAATATATAAATAAATTAATTAATTAATTAATTAATTAATGTTCCTTCGTTGCAACAAGCTCATCAAGCTGATACTAATTTTTGGTTCTAAACACTGTATTGGGTAAATTAAAGGATGGCCGAGTTTACATTTAATCAATTGTACAATTACTGTACTGTTGGAATTAAGTTGTAATTTAATCACATTAATATTTCACCTCTATCTGTCTACGCCATATTTCTATTACTAGTAATACCGTAGAAAAATATAAGTTTAGTGTTACTTGGAATCTGGAGTTTCTTAAGGATTAAGAATCTTACAGTGGCCAGACTGATATCAAATGTACACTGGTTTACCATGTAAACTCTTGATTTGGAAATATAACCACCTGTATGGTGGTTGAATGCCAATCACTGAATGCAAACTCTAGCAACCAATGTAACATTTATCCCCCCCCCCCCCCCCCGCATATCTTCTTGGGGAAGGGTTAACCTTCTTTATACTCCCATGACTTCAGTAAAGTTCAAAAGAGCTGTTGGATTACATTATTACTGGACCTCCCAAAAAACTAGATTAGTTTCGCCCATTTCGCTGTTGACAGTATTGACTGAAATGATACCTCCCAGGGCGCCAATGTTGAAAGGCTTAAAACTCGGCCATTTTCCGTATTGAAAGAACAATAGACACGTGGGATGTAATCAGATTCGATTCGAATGATAGGTACAATTGTAGTGTTTATTGCGGTCCGGTATGCGATAACAGCGCAGGTATTTTCTCATATGGAAATTTTCGGGGTTTTGTTCTTGCTGTATCATAGTTTACAAGACCTGGGAGCGCGGTGGTTCAATGTAATTCAAAAAGAAATGTTCACGGTTCGATCCCCATCAGGGGTAACTGCGTTCTGTTCTCGGGCTAGGCACTTAATACCGATTGCCCACGTGAGGGCACGGTGGCGCTGTTTTCCTCAGGCGCTCTGCACGTCTGTGGTGCACTTGTCCTCAACCAGTTCTAACCCTGTGTGTGCGGAGTTAGTATGTTGAGAACACTGGCAGTTACTCGCCGCTGGCCGGTGGTTCTTTCCGGTACTCGGACTTCCCCCACCTGTAAAACTGCCCGACACGAGGTGATCCTGGCTGTCGAATGTGTTGTTAAACCCCAATGTATAAATATATAGTTTACAGTCTACTACTCCGGGTTTTAATTGTTATTATTGACTCTCGTTATTGAGATAAAGTATACTCGAAAAGGTTTCTTAACTTTCCAGTTTTAAGCCAGATTCCACTTTCAATGTAGATCACTCATTACCTTAACAACGGAACGCAATAAATACGAATATATTGGACCTCAAGCTTTGAGTACATGTTCAGACAGTGGAACTGCCGACACAGATTATTTTCACTGGTGAACTCTGCGTTTTGTTTAAAATTAGTACATTCTTTGAGAAGACAGGGCAAAAACTATACTGTGGGTACCGGGGAGAATTGATCAAACTATATATGGCCGAAACACTGCAACAGTTTGAAAATGTTTTTTAAACACCGCATAATGTGGGTACATTATAAGTTATGGGGCTTTCAGTGGGCGAATATGGGCTTTCAGTGGGCGAGGCCTATTGATCTTGCTGAGCCTTATATCACACCATATCCTCCCACTGAAAGCCCCATAACGTATTTATTATGCCAGTCCTTTGAAAGAGACACAACCATACGTGTACCCAGATTCCTAGCGCAAATGTTCTGTTATCACTATCAGGGAATTTCCCGGTTTTACGTCATGTGAAGGTCACGCTCGTAGCAGGCGCTGAAACAACGGAGTTTTCTTCTCAATAAACAGGAATTTATATTAACAATTCAGTGTTAAGTACTGGAAAAATAAAACAATTGGAACAAATGGATTAACAATTCTTTCAAGAAGGTAAGTGGGAACAGTTTCATTCATTATATTTTGTTAATGGTGATATTAATGTTTCCGACTCGGCATTTCGCAAACACTGGCATATTTTCAGTAAGTTTACGCATGTCATTTCTTTTGGTTAACCGCACGACTTTCAGAATCTTCAAAGGGCATGAATAACTGTTCAATGTCAATATCCCCGCCATCTTTATCCAAATCACTCGAAAATATTTGCATGAACTGAGAATGGCAGATTATTCGGGTAAGGATTCTAGCTTGAGTTCGTCTCAGACAGTGCCAGTTGGCTTCTATACATGTCGTTTTAGAGGTTTAATTATGGTATTTATTTACATTTGTTTATTAAAATTTCTCAAAGACTGGAAGAAACGTATTATAGTCGTACGTTGCTCAACAGACACACATGCGAAATTATTTGTTGTTCGTTGACCACGCGAAATTAGGAAAAACGTCGAAGCGAGCGATGGATGTCAAAAACAAAATGTCGGAACTGACCGTATATAAGCTCCATATACGGTCATCTCGATGATACACAGTCTCATATACGGTCACTAGATATTGAAGCTGATTGGTCAATAACAATTACTGGCATAATAATAGCAGTTTTGGTACCGTCAGTACTTGGAGGAATTATAAACGTTTGTTTTTTTATTGGGATATAAAGGCACTTTCTCCAGTCAGAGTTACGTCGTGTTGGGCAGTTTTACGGGTGGAGGGAGCCGGGGTACCCGTAGAGAAGTACCGAACAGCGACGAGCAACTATCAGATTCCCTAACTTAAATCACCGTCTTCTCTTCTAAATAGCAAAACTTAGCAATTCACCAAGAGATGGTACCGGAGTTATTTTAGAAATGAAAAACGTGGCGTTTGGGTTGAAACTTTGATACTCTAGCGTTTAGCACATGTTTATGATCCAGTGTAAACACATATGCTCCGTGCGCAACTTTAGCGTCAAGGTTCTATTCGGGCCTGCATCACCATTTATAATGTAATCACCATCAATAGCGCATTGCCGTCAATATCGCTCATAACACGTCTAATACGGGAATGACGTCAGAACTCAAAGTCTACATCGAAGCATTGTGAGTGAGTTGGTATCGAAAGCGGAATTAGTGTTCTCTTATTTCCATTAACTGTCTACCTAATACAAATAGCAGGCAATATTTGCGGAAAAATTCCCGAATAAATAAATATTTTCATTTTTTTGTCTTCAAACATTGATTATGGCCGCTCATTGGAACGAGCTCTTCGAACCGTTCCATTGAGGTGTCATAAACTACGTTTTGGAGTCGAAAGTTGAAAAAAAACAAAAAACTTTGGAAGGCGAATTTTGTAAACAGCGCTATCCAGCTTTTTGTCGTTATCTTCGTTAAAAGTTTAAATGACACATTATATGAGAAAAGTATTCTCAAATTCGTCACAATATGACATGAAATTGCCGAACCTCGTTCACTAAAATCGGTTTGAGCTTCGGTACAGAAATTTCATGCTAAATAGAGACTCGTTGGAGATCCTCTATTAATTAAACAGAATGAAGACATTGTTATGTTATTTTAGTGGTGTCTCGAAATTTCCACCATCGCACGAACATGAAAGAGATGTATTCAGACAATAGTTCTGAAGGTGGTGGATGTACGTTTCCGCTGGATGGTTTCATCACCAAAAACTACTGTGACGGTACCTCTAATCTTGGCAGCTTTCTTAGAGTACTAAACAAAACAAAATAACATCGTTCCTTGATTTTAAATGATTTAATATCTTGGAAAAGTGCTGTTCCTCAATGGTATCCTGTGACTTGAACAGTGTACTGGTATCCAATGACTCGAACAGTGTACTGCAGCGGAAAAACACCTGATGAATTATGCACTAAATTAAGGTTTCCTGGCACTCACAGGACCAAATAGTTGCTTCAGCCACGATAGGCTGGAGGGATTTTTCGAATACAAAACGGGTTACATTAATTGGGGAAATCTGTTTCCTATCATTTGTGATTTTCAGAATTAATTTAGCCCCAAAGCCCTGTAGAGATGTAAAATTCTACTATTTCTGGAATCAACTTTACTTCTTTTCTTTTGTTGGTGCCCTTGATGTTAATGTTTGTTAATCACTGCGGTCTGATGCAAACATTTCTGTGAACCTCTCTGAAGAGGGTTAACGTTTTCATGCAGAAGACAATCCGCTTGTTCTAACCCTTCCGAGGCGATATCATTGCCTTTGTACGTACAGGCAAGGTTGGCTGTTCTTTAACCCTCTATCTAACGGATCAAAACTGAGAAAAGTTGAAAAATTTCAACAAAATCATATCATGTGGCGCCTCATTGGAACGAGCCCGTTCCATTTAGGTCGTATGATATGGTTTTGTTGAAATGTTGTGATAAAAATCTTAATTGGACAGTCGAAAAAAGAAACGAAAGTTTCAAAGAACTTCAACAAAATCATATTCTGTAATCCCCCATTGGAATAGGCTCTTTGAGCCCGTTCCAAAGATGGATCACATGAGATGGTTTTGTTGAAATGTCATGAAAAAATTGAAAATGAATGGTTAAAATAATTTTTTTTTTGAGATCGCGTCAATTGATAAAAGAGTTAAATGAGGCCGTAAAGAACAGTCATCACAGACGCTGATTTCTAATAATATAATCCTACAGCCCCGACGGTTGTGGAAATGAATTATAACAGGTCGTTCCCACAATTGCGAAAAAGCTGCACTTATTTGTAACTGGACTGTTGTAATAATGACAACACTTTAACCGGTCGCTGGTTTGTCACGGTTCTCAAGTGAGAAGGCCTTAATTAACCATGATCTCTCAACTGCTACCCTACTCCACACCTCAACTTTCCTCCCAACATCCGGGAACGAACTGTTTGATGACATACCTCATTCTTTGCAATCTCTCAGATAAGCATACTTACCCTCTCCTTTTGTCACCCATTACCCACATATCCTTCATTCTCCCATCAAACCTCCTCATTATACTCCCAGTAAATCATCTTATTCTGTTAGAAAGATATTTTGAACATCCTGATATAAAGTGTTTCAGAGTTTTGACTATTCTTACATCACACAGTTGGCATTCCTTTTCACTGTCTTTCCCATTTTTTCCCTTAAGCTTCCGCGACTTCCGCTTAAACAACAGTATCCCCCAAAGGTGCAATGCAGATAATCTTCAAAATCTGGCTTCTTTTTATCACGCAGCCCAGCCGAAGGCTTCTGCTTTAACCCACACTTCGCCAATTTCAGTTACAATCCTCTTTTTAACCCTGGATGGTTCCAGCTTCTAACTCAGATATTTTCATTGAATATTTTTCCTTCAACCCCCCTCACTCCCTTATATATACTACATGTAGCGGGAAATATTATCAAATGTGTGATGGATGATCATTTCATTGTTTGGATTTTGATGTTATTTTTCATTACTGATTTAATTTTGTCGAGTCCTTGGATGGGTGGCCGTCTGAGCGATTGATTCGGACTCCCGCGTTGTGTCCTTGGGCAAGGCACTTAACCCCGATTGTCCGCATGGGGGCACGATGGCGCCGTGTACTAAGGCGTACTGCACGTCGATAGTGCGCATGTCTTCAACCAGTCTAACCCTGCCTGTGCTGCAATGCGGAGTTACGATGTTGTGGAGCTGGCAGCTGCTCGTCATTGCTCAGTGGTTCTCTTCGGGTACTCCGGCTTTCTCGACCCATAAAAGCGTCACCGACACGATATGACCTTGGCTGTTAAAGTATTATTAAGCCTTAATTAATAGATAAATAAATAATAAATTTTGGCGAGTTTTGCTGTCTAAACACATGGCATGCGGCGTTTGCATGGATAATGTTCAAACGTGAGTACCCTACGCCGTTTGATCATTATCAAAATCAATAGCGGGCATGCCCACCCTGGGCTTCAATCGCTGCTCTAACTCTTCTTTTCATTGACCCCCATCAAGTTGTTTATGGTCCTTTGTAGAATGTTATTCCACTTCCGAAGAAAGGCCTGCATGAGTTGAGCGACGTTGTTTGGGACGTTGACGCGCTTCCCGACCTTCCTGTACAGCTAGTCCCACAAATGCGCGGTAGTGAACAAATCTGGACTGTAGGGTGACCAATCGAGAACAGGGACATAAGTGCCTACAACCTGACTCGCCGTCTCCGTCGTCGTCCGTTTTAGATCGGTCAGGGAAGTGTAAGAGACGTATGCCTCTATCTGTACGTGGTGGCGTAATGTGCGGACGTCCTCTCCTGGGATTGTCAGCTAATCTTCCTGTGGCTCTGAGACGCCCAACTAAACGAGCTACCGTTGACTCATGGACCCCAAATTGCTGGACGTTCGAGACATTGCGATTGGCCCTGCATAATTGGAGCAAAAACCCTACCCCTATCACTTTTGGACATTCGCGGTGTTTTGCTTTTCAATCGAGTTGAAATTAAATGCTGTGCAATCAAAAGTGTAGTGTTCAAAACTTCGATTTGGTATGGTTTTTAAGCCCACACCACGTGGGAGTGCGCCGGCTGCACACTGTGTCGAAAAAAAATCTGTTGAAAGCATGCAACGTCGCACGAGGTCATAGGTAACTGAATTTTAACCCAAATCTCTTTAGATAGTACACTGTGGTAGCTATGTGTCAAATTTTACTACATTTGGTCAACGGACCAAAATGATATATTACCAAACCTGCACTTGCGTTCAAAATACTTTTCAGTAAAACTACGCTAAAATAATAGTCTGTGTGTAACTCTCTTGCTAAAAGGTGAGTACTTTACTGTTTCGTTAACTTATTCGTCTTATTTTCTAAACAGGAGTAAAAACTGTTCACGTATAGAAAACAGACGTATTTATTTTCCTTTTTTTTCAGACGAAGCGAATATATAGCACCTTCGCCAAATCCTAATGGAATTTGTCTTCGTACAAAGAGTGAGGCTGAAAAAGTGACCAACGGGACTAACTCCGAAGGAGTGACACCCCTCGACAGTGATACCTCACAAACCTGGAAGCCTTTCAAACCAATCTCAGATACAACACAAAGGGAAGTATTTGTCCGATCCAGTATATTCGAAAGGACTGAAACATCACCAGCCGATGGGGGTTTCACCAGTACTTGACAGCCACATTCAACAACTCCCTTTGTTTATTGGACGATATTATCGGAAAGATTACACCCTGGCTACCGTACGGCCGCTGTGGACTGGTCGTAAACCACGCGTGGGTAGAGCTGTACACGCATGCCTTTACCAGATAATAAACGTCAACATCAGCAACAATTTAATTAATGAAGCACCGGGTTGTAATATGTGCTTCATTAATTATTTTTTTGATAATTATTTCTATAATTAGAGTTAGAAATCTAATATTACCGGGTCCGTATAAATATTGCCCACCGAGGAAAGTAACAAGACCAGGGCGGCCGTACTGTATATTATCTTTTCGGGGTGTGTAACTCACAGGGAATACCAGATAGAAAAAATAATAGACAATAGCTGTTCAAGTGATGTATACCTGAGTTCGTGCGTTTTGTTGATACCTCCAGCTTGATTATAACAAACCCGTTGCGATATTTAAGTGTGAATTATTTTTTTAAGAATGCCGGGACATTCCTAAAAGTATTATCGGACATAATTTTAAATAAGTAGAAAATATCTACGCAATTTTAGTGAATATCGGGAATTATCTCATGAGTGTGAACTTGAAAGTTTCACTTTTTACGAGCGCGAGCGCGAGTGAAAATTAATATTTTCAGGTCCACACGAATAACGTAGATTTTCTTTTTATTATATGCTACGTAACATTTTGCTGCGCAATATTCAACCCAATTCGCCCGCAACCACGCATGTTTCAAAAGAATAACGGAGACCAGTTGATCTTTCTTTCAAGCCAGTACTAACCAAATCACTCAAACATAAACAAATAGGAATAGGACTCACTAACTAAGATCATGTGATCTTCCTAACATGTGACCGTCCTGATGGCTGATATTGCCATCTACAGAGCTCGAGTGGATCTATTTCTAACACATGCTCGAAGATGTGCGCATCCAAAAACAAGTTCATGACTTACCTTGTGTATTTCTGGTAAACCCAATTTGCCATTTTGGTAGCAACGGTATTGCTATTATGTTATTAAGAATTCTCACTGACCTGCACATGGCTACCATAAAAATGTTAACCTAGCTACCTCTACACTCTGAACAAATGTGTACCCAATCTGTTAAGCCGAACTTCATTAGTACTACTATATCTTTAATGTTTATGTAGCTTATGCTTTTGGGGTTTATTTATCATAAGTTTGTCTGGGGATGTCAAGTTGAATCCTGGTCCGATATATCGAAACAATGAGCCTGCAGGGAGTTCAGTCAAAATATTTTATCTTAACGCACAAAGTATTATACCAAGATATTCTTCAATGCTAATCACACATGACATATTTGCATTTTCAGAAACGTGGCTTGCACTTTCTGAATCTTCGTCTGACATACAATTTCCCAGGTTGCATTCACCACTGCGCAAGAATCGTCTCACTAAAGGCGGTGGAGTAGTAATTTATATTAACTCCGAGATACCATTCAAACCACGGACTGATCTTAATGTTCACGGCCTTGGGTGTCTATGGGTGGAACTAACTATTGGCCATTAGGAGTATTTTATCCCCCGCCCAATTCCGATCCTATTTATACTCAACACCATTGACAAAGCCAAAGACACAGGAATTTTGGACATAGTAATTACAAGCGTTTTCATTGATAACCAACTGCATTTACGTGGTGGAAAGTTTAATGATATAGCCAATAATTTCAACCTTAAGCAGTTAATGGCAGATCCAACGTATTTTACTGAATATTCGGCTACTCTTCTGGACCTTGTTGCCTATAGTAGCACAACTAATGTGAAGCTTGTGAAGGCCATGATCCTTTTTTTCCTGATTTAGTTCGATAACATTGCCCTGTGTTCATTAATATTGGGTGTGACTGTCCACCCCTTCTATCATTCAAGCGTCGTATATGGCTATGCAGTGAAGGAAACTATGATGCTCTAAACAACACTTTAACAGAAAACAAATGGGACTCACTTCTTTCTGGCGAGTGCATGGCCACAGTAGTTGATAATGTGACGGCTCACGTACTGCGCCATGCATCTACATATATACCAAACAGATTAAAAACCGTCAAGATTCGTCAGAGAAAACGTCTTTACGGCATCGCCAAGCGAAACGGCACACCGGAATCTAGACAAAAATAAAGAACCCAGTGAAACCAGGTAGTTTCAGCTATCAGGAAAGCGAAAGCAAGATACAACGAGAAAATACAAAATACCCTGAATGATCCCAACACGCAACCTAAAGACTGGTGGAAAACTCATAAACGTATTATTGGGAATAATAATGACAAAATTCAAAATATAAATTATCAGAAAAAAATATTGACACAAAACTTCGAAAAAGCTGAAGCCTTTAATGATTACTTCTGTACTGTCTCCACTGCTGATGACTCATATCATACCTACACCTGCCGATGTTCCTTGGTCGCCCCACAATCGCCACTGCTACTGTTGAAGTAACTGATGTATACCTGGCCTTAAAATCACCGAAAATATCTAAAGCGTCTGGGCCTGACTTACTTAGCCCCCGGCTTGTTAAAGAGTGTGGTCCTAGTCTCGCTGGACCGCTAACTTTATTGTTTAACTTATTGTTAACTAGATGCTACTTCCCTTCACAATAGAAACTGGCAAATGTCTTCCCAGTACCAAAAAAACCTCATCAAATTCAGTTTGCAACTATAGACCAATTTCTCTTATCAACTATTTAGGCAAACTTTTTCAAAAATGCATTTTCAAGAAATTATTTAATAATAATAATTTTCTCAAACTTCCATTTTTAAAGTTTTTTTTAAGTATTTTAAGTTTGTTTTATGTTTTATTAATGAAAATAATCAACTTAGTATTTTTAATTTCATTTTCAATTATTGAATTACGGACATTTTACTTCCATCCGATTGAATCCTCAACACTCTGTCGGATATAACAACTGCGAAAGCTACGGTTCGCCAAGGTACGTTCCCGTCGATTTGCATCTTGATCATAATGTCCAGAACGGTGTTTTTGAGTGTCTAGCGCTGTTTGCTGTTAAACACGAACAGCTGATAGAGCAGCTTGTATTCGGTGGGTGTTATGTTCTAAGTGCTTGTCAATTCGAACACGTGCTGATATTTCGATCTGAAGTCTACGGAATCGCCGTACATCCTCTTGAACGAAGCTTTGTAATCTATGGCCGGATATATCGCGGAGCTAAGAAACACCTGCCTGTTTCGCAAGTTGCAATGGTCGAATAGAGACGGATACTCTTCTTTAGACCCGACCCTTGTCCGCATGAAATCCCACTATGATAAAACGCAGCCTTTCCGAAGAAAATTTCACCAACAATTTCGAATTGAACTAAGTCGATGTTGGAACGTTCGCGACATTGTGTTGTCCATTCTGTATCCCACCTGTAATCTGGTTTTCCATTCGATGATCTTGACGCGTTTCATTCTTTCCCCGTCGTTCGGTAGCATTTGTGGCATGAACTACGCTAGCTTGATCAGATAAACCTTTTCCGGCATCCGTATCGCGATGGTATTATCGCCATGTTTACGAACTGGTGTAAGGTTGTGTTTTTGATCCGTTTAGGATTTTGTCGTAATGTTCGGCGAATCCAAAAATGTGCTTCATAGGTATACTGAACGAAAACTTTCCTCTAAGCGTCCACACCTGAACGATGTGTTTAAATCTCGAACCTGCGCTCACGTTGTCGACACTCTGGTCGGAGCTGGTGTCTTGCATCCACAGTTGATTGAGTCATCTAGATTTGGAAGAACTGCCCGCATATATTTCAGGGTTCCAAAAATTGTGGTAGCCTGACGGGGATGAAACACGGTTTGTATCTCTTGACCTGAGAGTTTATACGATATACTGTTGAAAAGTTGCATGCTGCCCTTAGGAGCTAAAGAGACTACGTCGTTGACGGCGTAGTCGCTACCATCCTTTTTTCTCCAAGCGTCCTTCTATCTGGATAAAACTTTCGCTGGGATGAAGAAAGCGATCTTGCGTTTCTATATTGAGTCTTTCTTCATTATTGACACTAGTACCCGCCACGGGAAAATATTCATGTACTTCATACTCTAGGATATTACCTTCCGTTATATCTAATATGTTCCTATTTTTTATTTCACTCTAATGTTCTATATTTTTTAATTATGTTTATTTTTCTTTCTTTTTTTATTTATATATGGTGGGAAAAAAATGTTCTCCTCAATTATTTTTTAAAACGCGGTAATTTGCAATTTTTGTAAAACTTTCCCGTGATCTCTTCGCTGTCTAATGCTTCTATCTCGTAAGTGCTGGATCGTTGAAGAACACTCATATTGTCACTCGATCGCCCACGGCAAATTTCAGTCGTTTCGTCGTCGTCGTCGCCATCCTCAACGGATAGAGATTCGGGTAGACTGTCTTTTCTTTCGTTTTGCGGATCGCTAGTCTCCACCGGTGACATATTGATGGAACTGTGACGCGTGTTGCTGCAGTTGTTAAGTAAATCGTCTAAGACGTCCACGTATTTCTTAGTCGAGTGGGCCATGAAATATCTGTGCATTTTTTCCTGCATGGTTCTACTCCATCGTTCGACCATGTTCACCTTTTATTCCTTTTCGATTGAATAGATGTTGACGAGTCAACGGACGAGAACGTTCCAACCACCATTTATCGGATTTTTGCAAAGAAGAAGTGCAGATGTTTTCCAAAGCTTCGACCACACTCGTTCCTGATTTATTTTTCAAGGCTCTCATGTATCCGTGTGGCACGCGTCTATGACCTTAAGTAGATATTTCACGCCTCTGATTTCTCGACAACGATTGCATGTCCACCAGATCGGCCGCCCCACGTGATCCAATCCTTTGACGAATACTCTTCTCTTTCCAAATATATGCACTATGGACTTGTGCAGTTCGTCCGCTAAGACATTAGTGAATTATGTTTTTATTTCCCATTTCGAATCAGTGTTTCATACAGATTAGCTTACTGACTATCGAACGTTCGAATGTCTCGCTCAGCATGAGTTTGACTATATTTTTTTTTAAATCTCTCAACCTGTTCTTATCGCATACGTGGTTTCGAGTCTTCGTGTCGGTATACTTCGCTTAACAGAGATATTGACTGTAGGCTGTTCGATCCACTCTATTGACAGGGTTGCTCCGCGAGTTCGGCGTCACATCTTTATTCAATCTCTTGGGTCCTGTGAATCAAAGTCCCGGCAAATTCATTTCAAAGCGAAGATTATCGATGAATCTGTTGACCGTTCTTCCGCCTCTCTTAATGAACTGTGTTTTCTTCGAACCGTACACCTTACAGGTACCTAGACGTTTCTGTCTATTGTTTTAGGTTTGCACTCTGCGCACCTTATCGGTGTCCGTAGACTTCTTACATTTTATGCAATCCATTTTTTTATTTCTTATTTCTTATTTTTTGATCATTATTTTTCATATATATATACGATTTAAAAACGTAGGGGATATGCAAACTGATGTTGATATTTTCGGAAAATGGTATTCAATACGCGTGATTGGACACATCATTATGTTATCAAGTTTGTTGTGGATCATGAATATCACCGGCACTCGAAAACTGCGTGCAGGTTTTTCGCACCAGCGCCGCGTTAATGGCTGTGGGGTACATTTTGAAATTTTCATTTGTACTGGACGGGCTTTTTCGGAGGTCTCATCGTTCTTTTCTTGTAAAAACTCGTTCGTCAATAGTTTCTGGTCGAAACGTAACTTTTGTGGTATGCGAAGATTGACACGTGACGAATGTTTACGTGCTGTTGGCATGTTGGAAGCTGGCAACAGACAGACTGCAGTGGCTCAGATTCTCAACTTTACTCAATTGGGGATTAACAGGTTGTGGTCACGCTACCGTCAGACAGGCAATGTATTTGACAGACGTCGGCCATGTCGTCAGGTGACATCCGAACCACAGCATTACGTAACCACCACCAAACTGCCTCAGAAATTGGACAGCAGCTGCACCGAGCGAGAGGTGTGCGAGTCAGTGGGGTCCGACTATCCCAAATCGCCTACACAGCTGGAATTTGTACGCTTGACGACTTCGAATAATTCCACGTTTGACTGAAGGTCACACCGCAGCAAGGCGTGATTGTGTGGAGCATGACAGCGCTGGAACAATCGTCGGTGGAGCAACGTCACGTTCGATGAATCGAGGTTTTTTCGACTTCCACGACAGGCGAAACAGAGTGTGGCGGCGGCGGAACGAACGATACCATGACGTGACCGTTAAGCAGTACGATCGTTTTGGTGGCGGATCGGTTGTGGTGTGGAGAGGCATCACTACGACAAGCAGAACAGCATTATATGTCATCCAAGGGCGTGTCACAGGGCAGTACTACTGTGACAACATGTTAGCAGCTCATGTGGTGCCATTTGCGCGACGTCAAGGCCGTCGATTTATTTTCCAAGATGACAATGCAAGAGCACACAGGGCCCGTGTCGCTACAGATTTCCTCCAGGAAAAGAACATCACTACAGCACTAAGTCCAGACGTTTCACCAATCGTGCACGTCTGGGATATGCTTGGCAGGCACCTACAACAACGCCAACAGCCCCCTACCAATGTCCTACCAATGAAACACGCCGCTGCACTGCATGAAAAATGGAATAACATCAGTCAAGCTGAGATTGGACGTTTGGTGAGGAGTAAATCACATCGGATCCCCGCTAGTCTCGCGAACCGAGGAGGAATTACAAGATATTGAGGTCTTGGACTGAATGTGGTTGATTCTCTGACTGACCATCCATGTCTTCTCCAGAACAGTGCGTGAAATGTGTGCTTGCCAGACACCAACTATCGCTGAAATAATTCGCCAGATGCCATAGTGCAATGCCTCAATTGTCTTTTTGATGAAAATATAAATATATTTCTTCATATATCTCACTTTTATCAAATATCCACACTTTTTGGGAATAGTGTATCGTATCATTATTTTTTTTTTATTTTAAACCTGTCACTATTCCTGGATCTTTGATTTGCCCCAGCGTTTACGAAAATATTCCCTGGCTTCTTGACCCTTTTCTACTGGTTATGTTTTTTTAATATCATCGGCTGGGTAATATGCCGGACGAACAGATTACAACATTTTCCCATGTAAATTTACTCCCCTCTCCTCATTCAGCTCAACCCCAACCCGCAAATGCGACCGTTGCCAAAAAGGAATTTTTTTATCATCGGCGTATGGAAGTTGTGAGCTATGCTGATGACCATGTTACAGTCGCTTGCAAGTTTTGAGCTGTGACTTTTACGTATAATATTGGTAAATCTTATAACTTTCTCTGCTTCTTAGGGCAGACATATCCGTCGCGTAATTAACGTATTTCATAATTGTGATAATTAACACTGTATGGTGCAGCTTATTGTTGACACTGTATTGAAGGTATTAACTTGTTAAGACGGGCTCCCATCATCGGAGTATCTTTTCCTTCCACTAAAATCAGTTAAGCCTTTGGACACTGTCGGAATCTTCCATATCAGCTCAATAGCAGCAATTGGAAGCAATTGGAAGAGCCTATATTCATTATTTGACGGTAGACCAATTCAAATTTTCATCGTGGAGCTTCGGTCTCCACGTTGAAAATATTGATTGGTCTGACTCACACGTTCACTTATCAGCAATCCTACGTTTAAATTATGGTGTATCATTTTCCTGGGCCGGAAAGCGACCTCTCCGATTCAAAGTGTTAAATGCAGACAGTCAGAAATCTGGTTAGGATAAGTAGTTTCGTTGTTTTGTAAATAACGTATGAACAAACTATTACAACATGTCGAGTTTTCCTAGTTACTCTACCCTCCATCCCACCTCCAACCAGATGTGCAGTTTTTTAGAAGTCACAATTATTAATTTTAATACAATTTGACAACTTATAAAGAAATATTAAATCAGTTTTAATTTGGTATCATCACTTCCTGCCTTGTTTGTGTATTTGGGATTGGTGATGTGTATGGAATACCTGACAGAACAATTACCTTGTTCTCGCAAAGTCACCAGAATACCTGTTTATTGAGTATACAGGAGTTCCTGTCAATTGTTGATTGAACAAAAGCGTGCCAGTCAATTTCCAGCTTCGCAGTCGATATTTCTGAATTTGAACAATATGCGCCATGCAGTAACGCTGTTCGCTCTATCAGTGGTATTGGCCTCTGATCTTAAATCTGTTTGAGGATGACTTTCTGACTACATTTTTGACTGGAATGGGGAGGGGGTGGAGGGGTTGTTGTCCTATCTGAAAATATAACTAGAGCTGGTAATGGCAGGCAGATGGCCGCGCTTTCCGCTGCATTTATAGACTGAAGAGCTAATTTTCTTTTTCCAGTTTACATTACATAAACACAAGCAATTCATCGTCAAAGGTAATGCTCAGATAAATAATGTTCTTGCTCAATGTGAAAGTATTGCAGTCTGTTTTGGGCATTGAAAGTTACAAGCCACATTTTAGCACACTTACAATTTTCCTGAGGTCGTTATTTACTTTTGGTGGCATGTCTATAGATTTACTTTTGGTGGCATGTCTATAGGAATACTTGGTCTCTCGGTAAAGCAAGTATCATCTGCAAAGAGACGAATAAGGGGTTCAATGTTTTCGGATATGTCATTAATGTATACTAAGAGTCTATGAGTATAAGCTTCCAGCTTGTTGCTGAATTCATTCCCTTTACTGTTTTGAACTCGATGATACTTATATAATTATCGTGCTTGATTTCTGTAACTTTCTTTCATCTTTGGAAATAAATATATTGTTTAAACCATTCTAAGAGTAAGAATAAGAGAGAACATAGGACGGAACCTTGAGGAACACTGGCTTTGACCACTTCGTACTCGGAGATGAAACCGTTATTTTAACTTGTTGTTTCCTGTTTGAAAGATAATTTTTGATCCACCCTAAAACCGACCCTGAAACACCGTGTTGCTTTAATTTAAAAATTATTCCATCGCGCCATACTTTGTCGAAAGCCTTTGAAATATCACAGAATATTCCAAGGGTTTGCATGTTACTATGAATAGCTTGATATAAGCAATGATAAATCTCAATCAGTTGAAAAACTGTCTATTTTTTTTTTTAGGAGGGGGGGGGGGGCAGGTATTCAGACTGAAATTTGTAGAGGAGATTATTCTCTTAAAATATTTGTATATACTCTTGAATACCACTCTCTTCACAACCTTTTGAATACACCACAAGGTTTGTAATTTCTACATCAACATTGTAGGCCGTTTTAAAAAGAGGACTGACATCGGCTAGTTTGCATTTATTTTGATAAGTAATTTCTTCTAGGATTTTGTGTATAGTAAATATAAGGGTTTGCACACCGTAGATTTTGTATCTGACAACATTTTATGTCCAGAAGGAAATGCTGCTATACTCACCTCCAACACAACCCCAACATCTCCCTTTTTAATGATTTAGACAGGTTTTCATTCATCGGAATTACTAATTACTATCTCCACCTATCTCCACTCACCAATATTATTATTATGAATTATAGTCAAAGTGACTTCTCATTTTTGAAACTCAAATCACAAATATTTGAGCTTTCATTAGTCTGCGGCCGGGTGGGTGTGTGTTTGTGGGTGTGTTGGGTTGTAGTGTTGGTGTGTTGTGTGGGTACTGATAGGTTGTGTAGGTGGGTTGCGTGGGTATTGATGGGCTGTGTGGATGTGTGTTTCTGGGTAGGCGCGGTGTGGGTGATTTGAGTGTATATTGCTTACAAAAAGCCAATAAGTTTTTTTTCACTAATGCATCTCAAGGGCGGGGATTGTTGCTGCTACTGCAGCTTCGCTTTCACAGAACCAGGATTCCGTTTTAGGTTGTTACAATGCGCCTTGGTACAATCGCGGTGGCACCTTGACTAGCATGGTGGAATTGTGACTGAGAGTTCGTGCTTCGAGCCTGGTCTGTACCACTTTCGCAGTGACCTTGAGCAAGTAACCTAATCATAAGTGATCAACTGGGTGCATGATTAAAACAGTGCTTCTAAGACGTACAGCATGCTAATGATAAACATGCTTTCAATCAATGCTTACCTGCCTTGTATTAGGTTAGCACATCTGAGAGTTGGTGTGTCTGGCAGTTATCCCAGGACTAACAATCCCAGATATGACAGACCCGGACTATTACTGGGACTTAGTGTCCGACTGACTATTTTTCCTACGGACTTGCATTCCGTTCACACCTGGATCTCAATAGCTGAAAACAGTATGAATTCTACAAACACATCGTCCATTACATTACCGCAGCTCAACGTCAAATCGTAATATAACATGGCGACCGCTATTCTGCAATAGAATAAAATACAATGGAACTACATATCGACTTCAACGGTCACATTCATAATGACTATAGACGTGTGATGTTAAGTGTATTTAACTTCTATCCAGACAAAAACATATTAACAAAATAAACCTTTTTTCGTCAAAAAGGATAAGGCCTGGAAACGCTTTTTATCTCCCATTTACCTAAAACGCAATCGTAAACCGCAGTATCAATAGCGATAAAATTTCGGCGATAAAAGATCTTTATCACAACTGCAGTAGCGGTAAACGTTACACGATGTGCAAAACGAACGCGCGCGAGCCCGCCGGACTAATTCAGTGATACTTGCAAGCACAAATTATTTCCTTCAAAGCCTTCTGATGCTGCAGTCAACAATGCGTCTTCTTTGCCTCAACATACATTCCATGTTGCAGGGAATTGCACGATCCTGCAGATAAACACTTCACCATGCAAAATAGCAAACCAAACAGATGAAGAGATGTAAAAATTGAAAGTAACAGCGAGAAAAAGTTTTAAATGTAAAGTAAATCTCATTGTTGCTTCCACGATTCTAAAAAATTATGAACGAATGTACCGTTGGGTTGAAAGAACTGAAAATCGAGTCCCATTATTCTGATCGGTTGCGTGTGGCCTTTTGTTTTCTTAACGACTATTTTAGGGAACTCTCTGCGCACTGATGGCGAAATATCAAAATTTTAAACTGCAAGTTTTTCTCCAAAAGTAACCTGGAATTTACCAATTCAGCCTTCCTTGACAGAGCTCAATTTCAGTTACTTCAGTGAAAAACGTTGCTACCTGAAATTTCTTTATGTAGAGTGTTAACCAATGCTTTATGGCGAAATTGGATGTATTCCCTATGATTGCTTTACGGTTTGCTTCAACGCTCAATTGAACCCTTTGCACTGACCGCTCAATGAGGAAAATCGTTATATTACTTTATCATATGACTCGTCCGTTTTGTTCACTTTAAAACATTTGATATTTTGTTTTCATATTAATCAGTGATAAATAAAGCCTTCCGTCAATTTCATTGGTCAGTTTCAAAACTAGACAATTTGATTGGCTGAACAAAATACAACTGGGCCACATTTTCATAATTTACATAATTAGAGTTGGAGCTTTCATTGTTCAATTTCAAAACTGGACAATTTGATTGGCTAAACAAAATACAACTGGATCACATTTGCTTAATTTCAGTATGGAGAATTTACGTTATCTGTCCTAATTAGGGTGGGTTATATAGTACCGTCTGCAACTCAAGTTAGTTGATGGGTTAAAAAGTTATACTAAGTGGCTAATTTGTGCGTGTGTGTGTCATATGATAAACAGAATATGAAATGAGTGTTTTTCTCATACAATATTTATGAAACTCGTCCGAATTTTCCGTTTGGGCTCGCCAGAGGCTCGCCCAAACGGAAAATTCTTAGACTCGTTTCATAAATATTATATGAGAAAAACACTCATTCCATATCCTCTATTTATTACACTAAAACCATTTCTCCGTTCCTGAGGTACAGTACCGTCGCCGTGGTCTGGTCACTTTCCACGGATGGGCAATATTTCCACGGACGCAAAAATATTAGATCCCCAAACACAAATTATGGGAATGCTTACAAAAATTTAATTAATGAAGCACCGGGTACAATCCGGTGCTTCCTTAGTTAAACTTTTGCTGATGTTGATTTTTATTACCAGGTAAACGCGTGCGTGAACATCACTGCCCACGTGCGAATTACAACCAGTCCACGGCGGCTGTACTGTACAACAAGTAAATACATAAAATGGAGAAGATGGGCAAGACAAACTGGTCAACAGAAAAGCATTTCGGGATACAAAGTAGCTTTGGACTTTTCTCTGTCGTAGTTATTTGTAATAAAGTATGTTAAAACCCATACCTGCCTATTTTAATCCAGTTTGACGAAATATATTAGCACAATAACGTTAGAGTCGACCGAGTGACGAAAAACCTCAAAATTTAATTTCACTGCGCAAAATTGCACATTTTAGTACTGGTAATATCAAATACAAAGTTGAAAAAAGATGCAAATCCGACTACAAATACCGGAGATATGACGTTAATAACACCATATGGGTACCTCCTCCCATATTGTGACTGCTAACTCACGACCTGTAAAATATAAGGCAACAATATTGTACATACTCCCAAATCAATTGCTGGAATAATGCAGCATAACAATTTTATACAGATATACAAAAACATATTTAACGCTGTTGAGTCAAAGGTAAGGCCGATGTCCAAAATACGAAAATTATGCGCTCTATTACACTGAGCATAAGTACAGACCTTCATCTTGGTGCCAAAATTGCGTTGGTCGTGCTTCATTGAGTGACGCCTCGGGTTTAGCATTGCGATCTCTAATCAATCTGATTTGTTTTAATAACCTATGTTGTCAGTGAATCAACTGCATCCTGTGAGCAGACAAAGACAGTTATAACCGCTGTTCTATTCAAACCCATTCTGCAACTATCAAACTCCTAAATAAAACACGGTACAGCTAAGTTACTGTTAAAAGACGATAAATACCGCAGTTCATCACGAGAGAACCAACATCCCCCATCAAGTCACTCCGTTGAATTTGTTGAGTTCAATCCTATCCGAGCAACACCAGCTATTCCTTAGCCGAGGTATTCGACCTTTCCACTTACTCGTAAGAATTATATTTGAGAACAACACAAGACATTTTCACATGCACTGGTTCTTTCGTCTTTTCGGGGTTAGAAATCGACTTGAAATATCTGTCCGAACAATGAACGGAGTGCTGAAGCTACGACACGTCAATGCCTTTCATCCGCTGAGTGTAACCGAGTCCTGAGTTTTATTGATCAAATAAAAGACATAATTGCATAATTCACTTGTTAAATTATTGTTTATAATCAAACCGGGAAATTCCCAGTAAATCACACTTTGGAAAGTAATAAGTAATATTTACCAACATCGCTGTCGGTATTCATGAATTTGAACAACCTGCCCAGGTGCGGTGAGTGACACCAGCCGCGAAGCGGCGAGGTGTTTCAGCTCGGGGGGAGGTTGTTCAAATTCATGAATACCGACAGCGATGTTGGTAACTGACTTACACCCAAATTCACCGAAGACAAAGTATATTATGTATCCACGTAACCCATATTCTTTATAACAACCGCTCGCCTCGTCTCCCTACAAATGTTTTTCGCCCTCACTTTCGAGAACCCACAGGTAGCCCCAGGCTTTTAAACTTGAGTAAAAGGCTTGAGGACAAACGGGTTCTCCGTGAAGTCACCGTGAGTTGTTCTCAGAGCTGTTGATCCTTTGTTCAATTTGGTAACATGTTCACTCTGTAAAGAATACTGAAAGCACAGAGGTGTATTGTTTCCCCAGATGAAAATTATTTTCAACAAGTCTGCAAAATGGAACAAGAATGCGAATATGATTCCGACACAATTTTAAGCCAAGCACCAGACCTCCATGAAACACTCCAAGAAGATGAAGAAACTGATACAATTTTGAGCCAAGCACTAGACCTGTTTGAAACATCCCAAGAAGATGAAGAAAGTATATTCATAACACAAAATACATTTTTGGAAGTCCCAGACGAAGACAAAGATGACATGGGTAGCATTTTGAATCGAGCTATAGATGTTCCATAGATGTGCGACAAGGTTCCCAAAAAATAATGGTAAATATATAAATTGTTTACTGTTTGAGTGATTATGTTTTTCGCTGAGTTTTGTAGTATATGTTTGAGTTGCAGAATATTGTGATTTTCAGCCGTATTTTGGAAATAAAATTAAAGGTCCGTACTCCCTTCCTAAAAAGTGTGGTGGCCGAGTGGATAAGTGCGCTGGTCTCTCATACCAGAGGTCCCGGGATAGATCCCCGGTTGGGGAAAGCTCTCTGGCAACATTAATTGCGGGGTTGATGCGGTCACGGCGTACCGTCCTATCGGGTAGGGACGTAAAATGGCTGTCCTCTGTGCGGAGATAGACACACCCCATGCTGGCTAAAGATCCCTTCGTAGTATTCGAGAAGAGCGAGGCCAGTAAGTTGCCGCTACGAAGGTCATCCCGCATACCAGCGCCGTTGGGCCAAGGAGAGGCGTTAATATAAGTTGTATAACTCGCTCGCCAATCCTTGTAAAACAAATAAGATTAAACAAAAGATGGCGTGTGACCTCAAACTGCACTGGGCGGAATATTTGTACTTTGTACTTGTAAATCAGGCACGAAATTTGAGGAGAGCCAACAAATTATGGTGAACGGAAAACCGTTCCCCTCAGTATAGCATGGTGATCCGGTTTTCATGACTTCCAAAAAACTACCTTTGCCTATGAGTTGCAAGTTTCTAATCTGAATATGCTTGTTGAGTTCAAAGACATTCCAAAAATTGACACTTTGAACATGAAAGTTATTTTTCCAGCCCAGGACAATGGCGCATTGTAATTTCATAAAATACAGGGCTGCTTACTGCAATTGTGGAGTAGATCAATCAATATTTACAACGTGTAGCCCAAAGGCTGCACGTCGAATATATTGATTGGTCTCGTCCAAAATAATGAATACGGACCTTTCCAACTGGTGCCAGTGGCCTAACATGGAATACATCATCTGTGTTCAAAGGGTCAAACAGTTCAGATAAGGTTAATCTTTGGTATCAGGTATTTTGAATTGATGATTAACAAGCCTTCACCAATGAAATGTTTGGTAAAGTGGTTGACCGTTTGCCTGAAACTGGATTTAGGCGAACCGTAGGCGATCCAGTTTTCTGAATGGCCTGAAATTTCGTGCCCTGAAAATTGTTGTATCTTTTTCACTGTCCCTGTTTTTCATTTTTCATTTGTTGTTTGTTGATTTGGTGAATAGAAAGTCAGTTTCAACAACAGGGGAACTCCCCCCCCCCCTCTCTCTCTCTCTCTCTCTTTCTCTCTCTTTCTCTCTCTCTCTCTCTCTCTCTCTCATTCATTCATTCATTCATTAAATTATTTATTTATTCATTAAAATTCCATTTTTCACCACATGTACCATTTATTATGTGGATGATATGAGAATAAAGTTAACCCTTTAACCTAACGTTAGTTGCAGATGACACTTGCAAGAAACATGCTCCTATAACTGAAAATTTTCATTGTTTGCTTCCAAAACATGTTATGACCCCTCATTGAAACGAGTGAGACACTCTCGTCCAATCAGGGGATCATAACCTACATGTATGTTTTGGAAACGAAAATAAAAATAAAAATATTAAAAAAACTGGAAGGTGTTTTTAGTGTATACAACTGGGCAGTTTGTTACTGTTGCGTTAGGTAAAGGGTTTAACTGAAACCGAAATCAGGTACCAAGAGAAAGGTATAAAGATATGCTCTTTCTAAATAGAATAGACCTTTATCTTCTTCGCCTCAAGTATGATTTTAATTACAAACATCTATGGTTCAATATAGATTAATTAAACCCCTCCTCCCTCTACCCACACACGCACACACACATCTTTGTTGGTCTATGGATTAAGAAACTGTTTGGGGTGTAAACCTAGTAGAAACAGTTAGCAAAGTATGGGCCATTTTTAGGTGGGGTAGGGTGTGGGCTGAAAGATTTTTTTCCGAAAAGGGATTCCGCGGGCATCATCGAGAAGCATATAATGCCGAGGTTGGTTTGGGTGTATGCGCTCCCCCCCCCCCCACCCCGCCACTCTGGGGCCCGACGGGCCACCCCGGGAAAATTTCACCCTGAAACTGATCGAAAAACTCAATTTTGTTCAGACTCGGGGATGGCTGCAGCCCCGGCCCATACGCCTATGATGCTGTATGATCTGCATAAATATATACTACAACACAACGTGTAACGGTCATCTTTAATGTTCCATTGCAGATGAACATGCTTCTAGATTTGCCGTGGTAACTGATGATTTACTTCAGAAGAAAAGTCGTCCAGTTATTTCCGAAAATACTTTGAAGAAAAACAGATGGGCCGTTAAAAGTGGAGATCGGACTTTCTGGAAAACACATCTCCCAATAAGGATGAGGACAAGAAAGAAATTATCACCATTTTAGAAATCACCGATGATATCACCAAATACAGTGACGAACATTTGAATATCATTTTGTCGTACTTTTTACTTGCAATTAGAGAGGAAGACGGGTCCGAGTAAACAGGAGACAGTGTTTTTTTCCATTTTGTTTGCTATTCAGAGGCATCTGCAGCTTGAGCGTAGCGAACATGATCGTGTGTTTAATTTTCTAAGTGACCCCAAGTTTACATAAGTTAAAACAGTCATTGACAACGTCATGCAGGATAAATGCAAATAAACAGCTGCGCGTTGAGCGCATGATACGCCCGTTATTAATTTCAAGAAGGAAGCACACAATATGAGTATACATGTGTACTTGTCGGTTTTTTTTTATATTCTTGTACAATATTCATAACCAACAACATCCTGTGTTCATTAATTTTGAAATAAATTATTTCAATTCCATGTATATATCTTACGTAGAGATCATAGAAAAAAATGTTCGACATGTGGAAAATTGTCTATATTTTGAGGAATAAAGTCCCGTAACTCTGGAATGACAAATCGGACAGCGACACAAAGCGACAGGGAGCTTCCTTCCATCAACATATACTTTCCACCAAAAAATCACAAAATTCCTCGAAGCGTTTTCGAGTTACTGTACGACGTGTGGACGGACGGACGGACGGACGGACGGACGGACGGACGGACGGACGGACAGCGGTATACCATAATACGACCGTTTTTTTCAAAACGGGCGTATAAAAAGGGATTGGGTTGCAACGGAAGAGAGCAACCTTTATCACTGAACAGCAAGAGCTCCAGCAGAAGGGGTGTCTGGGAATGGGCACACCGTTTGATTTACTCGATACAGTCTTCTGGGTAGTTGGGATGAATTTTGGTTTGAGGGGCGGGGATGAACACAGACGTTTGTCTTTTTCACATTTTGAAACTGGTTGTGATGCTGAAGGAAATCGTTATCTTCAATGCACCGAGTCAGTGTCCAAAACCTATCGCGGTGGCCTGAAACATCGTAGCATAGAACCCCATTCGGCTCGTTCGTACGAGCTGAAGAGTAATCCTTAAAAATGTCCAGTCACAATTTTTGAGACATACATTGAAAGACTTCCTTCCAATAGAGACGCTTCAATATTTTATTTTAACCCCTTATCCAAGCCAAAAAGTAACATCTGGTTTTCCACTCAAGCTGCAGGTCACAACAAACTTAACGGTACTGTGAAACGAATCATGAATTCATGTGGTATCGATGGGTATTTCACAAATCACTCGTTAAGAGCTTCAACGGCCACGCGTTTATGCCGTGCTGGCTTACCAGAACAGCTTGTAAAAGAACAGACCGGGCATCGGAGCTCAGCTCTTCACTCATATAATCTCACTTCAGATGCACAAAAAAGAAAAGTTTCGTCTATTTTGAGTGGTAACAATCCAGTGGAGAATTCACCCCCAAAGAATACTAATCAGCCAGACTCGGACTTGTTTTCGTACGTTAAGTGCGATTCCGCCAATGTCACTATCAATGTCTACAGTACTCCAACCGAAAGTAAAAGTACCCTTCATTTGTCGCCAACTACAAATACCAACCCATAATGACATTAATTACGAAGCTCTTTCTCTGAGAGAGCTTTCTAATAAATGATGTTAGGAAGGGTATTATCAATGATGAACAAACTGAATGAGCATCCAATTTCTGTGGTTATGCTACAGCTTCTTTCGACTCGTGCTGTTTCGAGTGCCCGTGAGTGGTGAACATTTAAAAAAAAACACTTTTCAATTATAACCAAACATGCATGCTCGGAGCAAACAGAGAGATGTCCTGTGAGTTTTGCGATAAATAATACAATAGGGGGTATCTACACTTTTTGAATGGATGGAAAAAGAGCATCTTGAAAGTGCACCGCCTTGACATCGGGGTGTGGAAAGTTAAACAAGAGTCTCAACTTCCAAATCAATATCTTGTCTGTTCCAAACGGAGATCCTGTGACGTGAATGTCGTGCGAAGAGATCCGAGGCAACAATTTTAAAAACTCGAAAATGACTGTTCTAACAATCTTTTAGCACTTGCCGTAATGTTATATCCATATATTACATTATGACAAGTGCTAAACGATTGTTATGCACACTTGACAGCCCTCAGGGCCCTCCGAAGCTTCTATATTCGAATCGTTTTCGAATCTTAAGTTGGTATTCGCTTCGAATCGAAATCGGCGGCCCGATTCCTTTTCCTTAGAATCTTTTACTGTAATGTTTCGCTTGGTGTCAGTCATCTTAGTCGTCTCACAAGACGTATAGCTGAGATAGAAACTGTACATAAATTATGTTGAAAATAAAGACAGAGTGTAATTTCCGTTCTATTAACATAAAAAGCATCTGTACCCATGGCACCATCCATGCAAATTCCAGCCTCTTTAGTCAGTACCACTGCTGTACGCACATTTAAAGTACCTAAGTAAATATCGACGATGAGGTCACGGTTGCTAGCGGCTAGCTCCGTGAAGTGCTCAGTACAGACCTCTCGCACAAAAGTTCTTACTGGGTAATACTCCAACTATATACATCATCAAGGCATGCCTTCGACAATATTTGATCAGTCGGAATTTCAACACGCCTGTATTCGATCTGAGATTCCGAGGTCGAAATTCTGTCTCCGCTTTCCTCCTAACAACACAGTACGACATCATCTGTCAAATAGGTATGCGGACGCATTCAGTCTCATATGCTTTTAGATATATTTTATTTCACCAGTATACAGAAAATAAAACACAATTTACATATTATGTACAAATCACAATACAGAAATCAAACCATAAGTTTGAGACCAACAAGTTACTTAAGTATACCGGCAGGGAGAGACATAGCCAGATTGGCTGTCTTCCTGCCTTCCCCTGGGTGAGGGAGAAAGAGAGTAAGAGGTAGGTAGATAGGAACAGGTATGTAGAAGAAAGTATAGAAAGAAAATAATGGAATATCTAGATTGAAAAGGGAAAAAATAAAATACAGTTGTGATGCAACATCATGAAGTGCCCGTATTGTTTTTATTTAAGAATAGATCAACAATTGCATTTGCAAATGGTGCGAGTGGTGGGAGGAACCTGTTGGGCTGGCCCCTTCCTGTTCCGCCCATCCCGCACGGTTCTAAAGCACGGAACAGACTGGTCGTGTATCAAATGCAAGGATCAGGCGGAACCCGATGGTACCAGCCACGACGAGCATACCAGACAAACTTACATTGAAAATTAAAATTAGTAATCTATGTAAGTGAGACCTTTTATAATGCCATGTTGGTGTTAGCTATTAGAGACTGTAGGGCTTGAAGAGGGGGCTACCGGTCTGGGGATGCCTTGCAATGGAAGTAGACTAGACATCACAATACAGGCAGTGAGGATTTTTGAGCAATGTATATCATTGCAGTACGATGAAAAGAGCTTTGAAATTAACCTTTTCTTGAACTTTTTTCGTTTGTCTGATTCGGATTTGTGCTGTAGAACCAAAAATCAGCGCACATATGCCAGCACAACTGTCAAATATTGAAGTTGTTGATGATATATATTATGCATATTCTGGACATTGACAGAAGACTGGTGTTTCTGTGTGGTAAACCACTTCGATCGGGAAAGTTATGTAATTAATGGGTTGTAATTTGATATTATGTTGACACATCCGACGATATTGGGTCAAACGCAAGAAACTCACGCCGAGAAAGTTTCCTTCGGACCAAACGCCTAGCGAAACTATACTGACAGTCTGTCGGTGGCCGAGTGATGTGCGTGGTTCAGTATAATTTCACTAGGCGGTTGGTGCCGAATGATACTTTCTCGGTGTGCGTTCGACTCCCCACTATGCCATTCTAAATAAAGCCAGTATCCTTTTTGATTCTAAGGCACACGGAAAAAATGAAAAGGAGACGTTCTCGCTGATTTCCATGAGGTGCAGTGCGTAGAATTAAATGATGCAATTATATGATAAATAAACGTAAGAAAGTATGTTTAAAATAAGTCACTGGTGACATACGCCCACTGATCGTTGTTCCGCGGCATATTCTCGAAACGCGACAATATTTTGGGTCATGTTGGAAGACTTTACGCAATAAAGCATATCATAATTGATAATCATTGCCGCGCTTTAGCCAGTCTTCAAACAAAGGTAACAATCATAAAACCCCGAGTCAAATCCCAGGTTATAGACCGTGTTCAACTGCAGATAATTGTGTGACTGCCATGATTGAATACAGAAAGCCGAACAACATTGATAACGTGAACGATTCGGAAGAAAGGAATCTGCAATGAAGAACGCACTCTCACCAGAAACGAACACAATTGTACCAATGTGACGAAATGCACCCTAGCCCCGTGAGAACCACCTTTGCTTAATGAGCTTGTACCTCTTAGAAAACGCTCACACTGTGGATAGAGTCACAGAATGTTTGCAGCCATGAGCACTTGCATTACATCGGAACACCTTTATGAGAGGAGTAGAAAGTTATTTTCACAGAGTGTTAGCACCCACAAGCACTTGCATTACACCGGAATCTCTTCAAGAGATCAGTGGAAAGTTATTCCCACAATTAGGTTGGTGAAACAATACTATCATTACCTCAAAAGCCAGGTGTGCAAGTAATAGTGGTTCCCCACGAAGTTGAAAGATTAGAAAGGTAAAAACATTTCCAAAAGCCATTGTTTAAGATTCTAATCTGACTGTTTTATAGAGGCTTGTGACATTATTGAAATTAAAGATATAAAACATATCTAAAACCAATACCAATAAATGGCTTTCCAATTACCAGAAGAATGGGTATGTGATATTAAGGGTAATAAGGGTATAAAACCTATCTAAAACCAATTATAAGCTAGAATATATTGGAGTTAAGCCCTTAATGCGGAACTCAATCTCTGGTCAGAAGAGTGCAATATTTGGTACTTTTCTGCCAAGTGATATTGTACACCCAATACTTGGTATGAAAGAACATGAAAGTTTAACTCTCTGATACTGAAGAAGAACGTCAACAAAGATGGCGTCGGAACTCCTAAGGAAAGTTTTCCTGATTTTAACAGGAAAATAAATCACGTGATTAATAATATATAATCCCCAACCGGCCATTTTGTCAGCAGTCTCCTCTGAAAACTCAAACTGTTCACATCAAGAAACCTACAGTGGGCTATTATTTCCAGTACGGACTATCAGAAATGTTTTTCTTACATAGAATTTAGTCTGTTCATACTTGAGTTGATGACATCTTTCAGAGGGACTCCAGTGTAGGATACTGTATTTATATTGAAAGTTTAATGTAATAAAAGAGTGTAAGGTTAGATTATGCATCCCACTTTATAAACAGTCTTGTGTTGGGTGTTTTACCCATGCACCACAGAATTCAGACTCCAAAGAACTTGGTCCATTTTCCAGTTTTATTCCAGTTACAGTAGAAAGTGGAGTGTGGTGGAGTCTAGATGATCTACACTGATCGAGGCCAAAAAACAATCACCACGTGGAGGGCTTCGCCACACCAGCAAACCTGTTTATTTTTGTTGATATTAAATTTTATCACAAGCCAACAAAATAATTTAAAATATCATCTACTTTTTTGCACGTCGAGTACATTCATATTTATTTATTTATTGGTGTTTAAGGTCACATACTTAAGCACAATGTCTAATCGTGACCTTGACAGTTTTACGGGTGGAGGAAGCCGGAGTACCCGGAGAGAACCACCGAGTATCGACGAGCAACTGTCAGCTCCTCAACATTGTAACTCTGTTTAAGCTCCGCTCAAGCAGGGTTACAGCGGTTGAAGACATGTGCACCATCGACGTGCAGTTCGCCTTAGTACACGGCGTCATCGTGCCCCCATGTAGGTAACCGGGATAAAGTGCCTTGCCCAAATTCACGACGCGGGTCGTCCCGGACGGAGATGGAATCGAACTCGGGACTTCCAGCACACAAGACCAACAGTCTACCACTGAGCCACCGCGCTCCCTCGAGAACATTCAATTTCGCTGCACAATATATAGCAAATTTTTAACGTCAATGCCCCAGAAGTGTATCGAATACAAGTATTCCCTCCCTCATCAGCATAAACGTCGAAAATGGTAAATCCGCTGTCGAATTATGTGTAGTAAAATACTGGAAAATATACAGAAATTTATCTCACCTTTTCTCGAACATCCTGAATTGTTCCATGATATGAGTTAATTCCAATTTTCGTTTAATGGACTATGCTTCTAAAAAAAATACAAAGTGGATTACAAAATTAGCAATATTGTTGTGAAGGCACCAAGTGAATTATACGATAGAATGCATCTATATGCAAGTTTGATATTTAAAACCAAAACACGACAGCCCGATTTAAAATGTGATGTAACAGTACGAAAACGTACTCTTTGTTTTTACCCTTTTGCCTAATGAAACGTAGGCACCCACCATGTAATTTACATATTAAGCAGTTGAAGAAAATGTATTAAACAAAAACAAAAATTAAACGAAAGTATATCATGTACCATATCGTCAAGCTCGTTCCAAAGAGGAGGCACATGATATGCTTTTGTAGAAATATTTTGGAAAAAAAAAAATAAATAAATAATATAATTGAATTTTGATATCATGTTCGATATTTATTCATTGGGGTTAAATGACACTTTCGAACGACAGCCAGGGTCACTTCGCGTCTGGTAGTTTTACGGGTGAAGGAAGCGGGAGTACACGGAGAGAACCACAGAGCAGCAACGAGCAATATCCGGCACCTCAACCTACCAACTCCGCACAGGGAGTGTTAGCATCGGTTGAAGGCACGTGTACCATCGGCGTGCAGTATGCTTCAGTACACAACGTCACCGTGTCCCCACGTGGGCAATCGGGATTAAGTCCTTTGCACAAGGTTAAAACGCAGTTGTTCCCGGTGGGGATCTACCCGTGGGCATCTACCCGTGGGCATTTCGCTTCGAAGGTCAATGGCATAACCACTGAACCGTAGTGCTTCCAGCATCTGCGTTGGGTAAAGGATTAACCTCGGATACATATATGTTATCGCCATCATATTCAAACGTATTAAGCACCAAACATCACAGTGAAAACATCTAGCACGCATTCGGTCTGCCGTCGACCTTCGTCGGGGTAACACAAATCACAAAAACACTCTTCTGCTCACCTGTTTATTGGATGATACCTATGATATAGTGATGTATTATTGGAGAATACTTTTTGAGGATATCTTTTAGAGCATAATTATCGAAAGACATCTATCTTAAGATAGTTATATCTCCTAACAGCTGATCAGCTTTAGGTATCTAGACCACACCCACTCCTTCATAGTTCCCAAACTACTGCTGGTGATTCGACCATTGTCACCATCGCCTGTCTTATGGTGAGCTTCCACGTTTTAATTCCACTTCAATTGGTTATCACTGTCTGTCATATGCTAGATTATCCCACATTTTCTACTGACTACCATGACTCTCAGTACCTATATCACTATATCACAACCCCTACAGGTCGCGGTTCATATCGCTACCATACTTGGCCTCCTCTACTAATAGCAATCTAATACAGTCTGATCGCTACTTGGTCTAATGACTCGAATCTTATCGAGACAATAAGCTATCGAGTACTGCCTTCAACAGGTATTGCTAGAACAACTCTAATCCAATCGAGCAAATAAGCTTTCGAGTAATTGCTCGAAATAGTGACTCCTATATGAGAGCATTCTTTAAAACTCTACCAGTCAGAATGTTTCATATTTGATGTATGCGCATCCTTGTGGTGGGGTATGTCAGATTCAGGCTTGTTTAAATCAAGTGCCTGGGTTCATGTTTGGTCTATGTACTATTATTCAGATCTATATGCTGAATGTGACCTTAAATCCTTCTTTAAGCAGCTTTGTCAGATGAGCCTTTCAATTCTCTAAGGGCACCTTGTTTCCATAATACAATTTGGAATTAAAGGAGTTCCATCTTGTTTGATATAGCTCATCGAGGACTATCAAAGAAGCGTAAATTTGTTAAATTCCTAGTTGCATTACGGGAAAAATGAGCATCTTGAATTTGCACCGCTTTGACATCGGTGTGTGGAAAGTTAAACAAGAGTCTCAACTTCCAAATCAATATCTTGCCTGGTCCAAACGGAGATCATGTGACGCGAATGTCGTGCGAAGAGATCCGATACAACAATTTTTAAAACTTGAAAATGACTGTTCTAACAATCTTTTTGCACTTGCCGTAATGCTATATCCATATATAACATTATGCCAAGTGCTAAACGATTGTTACGCACACTTGACGCCCCTCGGGGCCCTCCGAAGCTTCTATATTCGAATCGTTTTCGAATCTTAAGTTGGTATTCGCTTCGAATCGAAATCGGCGTCCCGAATCATTTTCCTTAGAATCTTTTCACTGGAATGTTTCGCTTGGTATCAGTCATCTTAGTCGCCTCGCAAAACTTATAGCTGAGATAGAAAGTGTACATAAATGATGTTGAAAATAAAGACAGAGTGTAATTTTCCGCTATATTAACATAAAAAAGCATCTGTACCCATGCCACCATCCATGCAAATTTCAGTCTCATTAGTCAGTACCACTGCTGTTCGCAAATTTAAAGTACCTAAGTAGATATCGACGATGAGGTCACGGTTGCTAGCGGCTAGCCCCGTGCAGTGCCCAGTACAGACTTCTTGAACAAAAGTCCTTACTTGGTAATATTCCAACTACATCATCAAGGCATGCCTTCGACGAAAGCATGCTTTGATGATGTGGTTGGAATATTTGATCAGTCGGAACTTCAAGTCCCGCCTGTATTCGATCTGAGATTCGATTCGAATTCGAATAATACACTCGATTCGATTTGAATCGAAAATATGTGATTCAAACAGACCATCTAACTGCTGAAAGCAATTTTATGAGATGTTGACTCTTCGCAATTTTAGATATATACTGAAATATATATCATGTTGCTGCCTGTGTATTATCCGAACTGATAGAAATTGTTCGGCTCTTGTGAGATACCGGCCAAGTCGGCTTGCTCTTATAAATCCGATATTCGACGACTAAATCTTCTCAGTTTACACGAAGTTGCACCTGGCTTTTAGCAACGATGAAAAAGAAAAGAATAGTTGATATTCAGACCGGGTGAAGAAGACAATAATGGTTGATACAGTACAGTCGCCTTGGACTGATCGTAATCTGCGCGTGGTAGTGATGTCCACGCACCACACATGCGTTTACCAGGTAATAAAAATCATCATCAGCAATACATGTATTTTAATTAATGAAGCACCGGTTTGTACCCAAGCTTCATTATTCAGTTTTTGATGATTATTACTATAATTAGTGTTTGGAATCTAATATTATTGCGTCCGTGGAAATAAAATAAATGCACTCTTCACACTTATGTAAATATCAATACATGTTTCATTTTATCCATAGATACTGATAAAGAAGGATGGAGAGACAAAATAAGAAGAAAAAAAATCCTTTAGTGAAAAAATATGGTGGTTTGTTATTGGCCTTGATTCAAACTCCTCCAGCATTTCGGAAAGAACTAATAAGAAATGCACCAAAAGAATTAATTAATTGTTTGTCAGAATGCTGTCATAATATTTTAAAAGGCAATGTTCATCTGACAACTTGTCAGAAACAGAAATTGTATCCGAAGCGTGAACAGTTAAGAACACTTGCTTGTAAATCAGTTTCTTTTAAAAAGAAAAAAAAAAAAATATTAAATCAAAAAGGTGTTTTTACCATTAATTAGATTACTTGCTCCAGTGGTTGACCTTGCAACAAATATTGGAAATAAAGTAGTGAGTAAAATATAGAGAAATTAACTATTGTTCCTTAGCAACTATTAGAAGATATGCAACGGTTTAGAATTGAAAAAGCTCAACGTCCTAGATTAACACCTGCCCACAATACTGTTCAACATCAGAATAATTCATCATCAGTGTTAGACAATTCAGGGTTATCAGAAAGTGAGAAAGAACTTAAGTATGGGGAAACGATGCAGAAATTTCAAATGTCACATAAGAAAGCATTGCAACCTTTACTGGTCATACCCGATTCAGAAGAAAAAAATCATTATATTTACAAGATCGTATTATTGAATGTGTACCGGTTACTGTGAGACGTAAAGCAAGTTCATTATTATCTGCTTCATCAACTCATCCAAACATGAACTGGGATGACCAGGGTATATTAAGTTATGATGAAGAAAACATACGAAGTTTAAACATTATTGATTTAGTCAATTATGTTCTTAGACATCGAAAAGGTTTCAAACCAAGAGATTTGGAAATTTTCAGTCGTCGATTAAAAGAAAAAAATTACCACAAGATTTCGTAGGAATTCTCGAACGTTGGCTATGGATGCAAGGACAACACACTCATTACAATACAAAGTGTCCTGCTAATTATGGGAGTGTACAACAATTGTACAATGCAGCCCGTGAGAAACATAAATCCATCACTGTCAAAGATTGGTTGAAGGGGGAAAGAACATATACTTTACATAAACCTATCCCGAGAAAATTTTCAAGACGTAAAACTATAGTAGGTGATATTGATCATCAATGGCAAATTGATTTAGCAGATTTACAAAGTTTATAATCTTACAATAATCAATTTCATTATTTAGTTTGTGTCATTGATGTACTTTCAAAATATGCATGGGTATTACCTATCCGTAATAAATATAGAGACATTAACAAAATCATTTTAGACTACTTTGAAAACGTATGGTCGAAAACCATTGGCGTTACAATCTGATAAAGGTTGTGAGTTTAAAAATGAGGTGGTACAGAAAATTCTGAAAAGAACAAATATTGATTTTTTCACGATAGAAAATCCTGAAACAGAAGCAAGTATTGTAGAACGATTTAAACGTACATTGAAAAACACGAATGTGGAAATATTTCACACATAAGCGTACATCAAAATATATTGATGTCTTACAAAATTTAGTGGATAGTTACAATCATAGTTTTCATCGGAGTATTCAATTAAATCCTGCTTCTGTTTCTATAGAAAATAAAGAAGTTTCTTAACACATGTATGAACAAAAAACTCAAAAGAAAAAATACATTTTCAAGTGGGTGGGGGGGGGGGGGGGTGGTACGCATAAAGAAAACAAAATGTACATTTGAAAAATGGTATTTACCAACGTGAACAAAAGAATCATTTAAAATTACACAGGTGAAACGTACAATACCACCTACGTACAAACTTGAAGATTTGGGTGGAGAATGGGTTTAGGGTACATTTTATTCATAGGACATTCAACATGTAAAAGATTATAAAAAATATATGATCAAATCAGGTCTCGGTCGACGTTCGAGACGTGTAGGTAGCAAAATTATTGGGGAAATCAAAGTACATTGGGAAGGTTATCCTAAGAAATTCGATAGATGGATTCCCGAAACAGATTTAGTATAAAAACAAAACGGGTATTCAAACGAAACTTCATTACCTAGTGAAAGCAAACGTGGGGAAGTACAAAGTCAGCACAGTCAATAATTTAAGATTTGTGGGAATTCACTGTGTGTAAACGGAAGTGGAGGGAAGAACCCGGAAACGCTTTCTGAGGCGGAGAAGGATTTTCTGAAATACATGGTGTGTGTATTTTTGCTTCATAGTTTGTCCATGTCATTAGATCGCACGTATCATCGCATTATCCCAACTCACCATACACTAAAGTGCCATTCCTACCCATTTTGTTTCTAAAATTGTTTATTTTTTCATAATAAATTGTATCAGAACTGGCATAGGTCGCTTCCGAAATGCAACGAAATTGGGAAAAAAATGCTCATTTTTCTGTTCTTAAAATACCCAATCGAACTTGTAAAGGGGGTTTATGATTGGCCCATACAATTATGTTCTTAGACATCGAAAAGGTTTCAAACCAAGAGATTTGGAAATTTTCAGTCGTCGATTAAAAGAAAAAAAATTACCACAAGATTTCGTAGGAATTCTCGAACGTTGGCTATGGATGCAAGGACAACACACTCATTACAATACAAAGTGTCCTGCTAATTATGGGAGTGTACAACAATTGTACAATGCAGCCCGTGAGAAACATAAATCCATCACTGTCAAAGATTGGTTGAAGGGGGAAAGAACATATACTTTACATAAACCTATCCCGAGAAAATTTTCAAGACGTAAAACTATAGTAGGTGATATTGATCATCAATGGCAAATTGATTTAGCAGATTTACAAAGTTTATAATCTTACAATAATCAATTTCATTATTTAGTTTGTGTCATTGATGTACTTTCAAAATATGCATGGGTATTACCTATCCGTAATAAATATAGAGACATTAACAAAATCATTTTAGACTACTTTGAAAACGTATGGTCGAAAACCATTGGCGTTACAATCTGATAAAGGTTGTGAGTTTAAAAATGAGGTGGTACAGAAAATTCTGAAAAGAACAAATATTGATTTGTTCACGATAGAAAATCCTGAAACAGAAGCAAGTATTGTAGAACGATTTCAACGTACATTGAAAAACACGAATGTGGAAATATTTCACACATAAGCGTACATCAAAATATATTGATGTCTTACAAAATTTAGTGGATAGTTACAATCATAGTTTTCATCGGAGTATTCAATTAAATCCTGCTTCTGTTTCTATAGAAAATAAAGAAGTTTCTTAACACATGTATGAACAAAAAACTCAAAAGAAAAAATACATTTTCAAGTGGGTGGGGTGGGGGGGGGGGGGGTGGTACGCATAAAGAAAACAAAATGTACATTTGAAAAATGGTATTTACCAACGTGAACAAAAGAATTATTTAAAATTACACAGGTGAAACGTACAATACCACCTACGTACAAACTTGAAGATTTGGGTGGAGAATGGGTTTAGGGTACATTTTATTCATAGGACATTCAACATGTAAAAGATTATAAAAAATATATGATCAAATCAGGTCTCGGTCGACGTTCGAGACGTGTAGGTAGCAAAATTATTGGGGAAATCAAAGTACATTGGGAAGGTTATCCTAAGAAATTCGATAGATGGATTCCCGAAACAGATTTAGTATAAAAACAAAACGTGTATTCAAACGAAACTTCATTACCTAGTGAAAGCAAACGTGGGGAAGTACAGAGTCAGCACAGTCAATAATTTAAGATTTGTGGGAATTCACTGTGTGTAAACGGAAGTGGAGGGAAGAACCCGGAAACGCTTTCTGAGGCGGAGAAGGATTTTCTGAAATACATGGTGTGTGTATTTTTGCTTCATAGTTTGTCCATGTCATTAGATCGCACGTATCATCGCATTATCCCAACTCACCATACACTAAAGTGCCATTCCTACCCACTTTGTTTCTAAAATTGTTTATTTTTTCATAATAAATTGTATCAGAACTGGCATAGGTCGCTTCCGAAATGCAACGAAATTGGGAAAAAAATGCTCATTTTTCTGTTCTTAAAATACCCAATCGAACTTGTAAAGGGGGTTTATGATTGGCCCATACAATTATGTTCTTAGACATCGAAAAGGTTTCAAACCAAGAGATTTGGAAATTTTCAGTCGTCGATTAAAAGAAAAAAATTACCACAAGATTTCGTAGGAATTCTCGAACGTTGGCTATGGATGCAAGGACAACACACTCATTACAATACAAAGTGTCCTGCTAATTATGGGAGTGTACAACAATTGTACAATGCAGCCCGTGAGAAACATAAATCCATCACTGTCAAAGATTGGTTGAAGGGGGAAAGAACATATACTTTACATAAACCTATCCCGAGAAAATTTTCAAGACGTAAAACTATAGTAGGTGATATTGATCATCAATGGCAAATTGATTTAGCAGATTTACAAAGTTTATAATCTTACAATAATCAATTTCATTATTTAGTTTGTGTCATTGATGTACTTTCAAAATATGCATGGGTATTACCTATCCGTAATAAATATAGAGACATTAACAAAATCATTTTAGACTACTTTGAAAACGTATGGTCGAAAACCATTGGCGTTACAATCTGATAAAGGTTGTGAGTTTAAAAATGAGGTGGTACAGAAAATTCTGAAAAGAACAAATATTGATTTGTTCACGATAGAAAATCCTGAAACAGAAGCAAGTATTGTAGAACGATTTCAACGTACATTGAAAAACACGAATGTGGAAATATTTCACACATAAGCGTACATCAAAATATATTGATGTCTTACAAAATTTAGTGGATAGTTACAATCATAGTTTTCATCGGAGTATTCAATTAAATCCTGCTTCTGTTTCTATAGAAAATAAAGAAGTTTCTTAACACATGTATGAACAAAAAACTCAAAAGAAAAAATACATTTTCAAGTGGGTGGGGTGGGGGGGGGTGGTACGCATAAAGAAAACAAAATGTACATTTGAAAAATGGTATTTACCAACGTGAACAAAAGAATTATTTAAAATTACACAGGTGAAACGTACAATACCACCTACGTACAAACTTGAAGATTTGGGTGGAGAATGGGTTTAGGGTACATTTTATTCATAGGACATTCAACATGTAAAAGATTATAAAAAATATATGATCAAATCAGGTCTCGGTCGACGTTCGAGACGTGTAGGTAGCAAAATTATTGGGGAAATCAAAGTACATTGGGAAGGTTATCCTAAGAAATTCGATAGATGGATTCCCGAAACAGATTTAGTATAAAAACAAAACGTGTATTCAAACGAAACTTCATTACCTAGTGAAAGCAAACGTGGGGAAGTACAAAGTCAGCACAGTCAATAATTTAAGATTTGTGGGAATTCACTGTGTGTAAACGGAAGTGGAGGGAAGAACCCGGAAACGCTTTCTGAGGCGGAGAAGGATTTTCTGAAATACATGGTGTGTGTATTTTTGCTTCATAGTTTGTCCATGTCATTAGATCGCATGTATCATCGCATTATCCCGACTCACCATACACTAAAGTGCCATTCCTACCCATTTTGTTTCTAAAATTGTTTATTTTTTCATAATAAATTGTATCAGAACTGGCATAGGTCGCTTCCGAAATGCAACGAAATTGGGAAAAAAATGCTCATTTTTCTGTTCTTAAAATACCCAATCGAGTGAGCGGCCACGTTGTGACGCCATCACCATAGTGATACGTGGTGTTAGTGTGCATGCGCAGCGCGTGTTGTTAGGGTGATACGTGTTTCCGTCGTCCATTTTGTATACTGGAGGCCGCCATCTTGGTTTCTATGGTAGCACGTGGATGCTATGTTACCTATACCCTTCTTATAAGACAGGGGTATGTTCGGAAGGTATGTTCGATTGAATCGGAGTATCACGAATTACCACAAACAACCCGACAAGTTTTACTATTTCGAATTCTTTCAGAATTCTCTGCTTCTATCTATATATGCAATAGTTTACGTCTACCTGACCATGTTTCTTTGTCCTGGAGTATACTCCAGTAGCCTAGAAGAGCCTATCAGTTGAAACAGTTTACCTTATTATTACTATATTTAGCTATTCTGGTCTATTATTGTTAGTGCTGACCCTATTCCAAGTACTCATGTTGTTTCATTTATCTAGATCATTTATATAACTAACCAATCAGATTGCTTGATTTCCCATAATCTGCATGTAGGGTTATCTCCCCTTATTACAATGATTCTCGTCACGTCTCTATCCAATGGCCATATCCCCACGCACCCCAATTTCGGCACCTCGTTTTTTGAAAAACATATGACCTTCGGCACCCCTTTTTGTCATGTGTGCTTATGTGAAAAAGCACAATGTGACACAATGTGCCCTAGCACATAGGCACATGCTTTATGTGCCGATATGTGCTTATGTGAAAAGGCACAATGTGACACAATGTGCCCTAGCACATAGGCACATACGGGTATTTGAGGATACCTATAGCCTGGTATTGTATTATTTGAGGATACTTACTGGTGAATCCCTTAATTGTCATATGCGCCTATGTGAAAAGGCACAATGTGACACAATGTGCCCTAGCACAAAGGCACATATTTTATGTGCCGATATGTGCTTATGTGAAAAGGCACAATGTGACACAATGTTCCCTATCACATAGGCACATACTGGTATTTGAGGATACCTATGGCCTGGTATTGTATTATTTGAGGATACATATCTAGGATACCTTCTGGAGAATCCCTTTTTGTCATATGTGCTTATGTGAAAAAGCACAATGTGACACAATGTGCCCTAGCACATAAGCATATGCTTTATGTGCCGACATGTGCTTATGTGAAAAGGCACAATGTGACACATTGTGCCCTAGCACATAGGCACATGCTACCAAAAAGGGATTCCATAGCCACGGGTGTTTTCCAAAAGGGATTCTTTAAAAGGGATTCCGTAAAAGGGGATTCCTATCCTACTCTGTAAAATGGGATTCCGTGTTTTAACATCGACACTCGAGGGTATTCCCCTTCCATATTAGAAGAATTTAGTTCAATGGATTGTAGTTCAAAAATTCATTCAGATCACCTTTGTTATGTTTTGATTAAGGCTGTAAACTTTGTTCAGTTCAAGGGTGTTAATTATATATACCTTCATTAAGGTTATGGTTGAAAAATAGAGTTCATTCAAGCAGTTCAAAGGTGTTAACACTGTGTTACATATGGGGGTTGTCGTTCATTTCATACACTGTGATAAAGTTTGGAAGGTTATGTCCAATCAGACCAGTTCGATTTTCGCCACTTTGTTTTGTTCACTTCGATCTTAGTTGTGTTGGATCTTTGTTCACCTTGTTCTGTTCCCTTCCGTCTTGATTGCATTTGATGAGATCTGTTCAGTCTGTCCAACTAGTTCTATCAATCCGTCAAGTTTGACCTTCTTTCAATTTGTTATGTTCACTTCAATCTTGGTTGTGTTGGATCTTCGTTCACTTTTTTATGATCAATTCAGTTCGATCTTAGTTGAGTTGGATCTTTGTTAATGTTTTATGGTCAATTCACTTCGAGTTTGGTTATATTCGATCAGATCAGTACGATATTCTTCAATTTGTTATGTCCACTTCGATCTTGGTTGTGTTGGATCTTCGTTCACTATTTTATGTTCATTTCACTTCGCCAACTTCATTGGGTCAATTTACTTCGATCTTGGTTGTGTTCGATCAATCCAACTAGTTTGACCTTCTTTCAATTTGTTATGCTCACTTCAATCTTGGTTATGTTGGATCTTCGTTCTGTACCTTCATTGTTTTGTAGTGGTTGCTTTTCAGTTGTATCTGATTAGGTTCTTGTAATAATAATTGGGTGTTATCGATTCCTTTCCATACCCTCGAGTGTCGATGTTAAAACACGAAATCAAATTTTACAGAGTAGGATAGGAATTCCATTTTACGGAATCCCTTTTGGAAAACACACGTGGCTATGGAATCCCTTTTTAGTCGCATGTGCCTATGTGCTAGGACACATTGTGTCACATTGTGCCTTTTCACATAAGCACATATCGGCACATAAAACATATGCTTATGTGCTAGGGCACATTGTGTCACATTGTGCTTTTTCACATATGACAAAAAGGGGTGCCGAAGGTCATATGTTTTTTTTAAAAAAAGGGTGCCGAAATTGGGGTGCGTGGGGATATGGCCATTGGATATAGAGGTGACAAGAATCATTGTAATAAGGGGAGATAACTCTGCATATAGATTATGGAAAATCAAGCAATCTGATTGGTTAGTTATATAAATGATCTAGATAAATGAAACAAGAAGAGTACTTGGAATAGGGTCAACACTAAGAGGAATAGACCAGAATAGCTAAATATAGTAATAATAAGGTAAACTCTTCCAATTGATAGGCTCTTCTACGCTACTGTAGTATACTTCAGGACAAAGGAATATGGTCAGGTAGACGTAAACCATTGCATATATAGATAGAAGCAGAGAATTCTGAAAGAATTCGGAATAGTAAAACTTGTCGGGTTGTTTGTGGTACTTCGTGATACTCTAATTCAATCGAACATACCCTCCGAACATACCCCTGTCCTATAAGAAGAAGAAGGGTTTAGGTAACATAGCAACCACGTACTACCATAGAAACCAAGATGGCGGCCTCCAGTATACAAAATGGACGACGAAAACACGTATCACCGTAACAACACGCGCTGCGCGTGCGCACTAACGCCACGTATCACTATGGGGATGACGTCACAACGTGGCCGTTCACGTGGGTTACCATAGCAACACAACATGGCGCCACTTGATCACGTGACTATGACGTCACATGAGATCCCCCGATGAGATCTCCCAAATGATCCCTGAAAACCACATTACACACTACTGATATTTGGTTCGACTGTTCATCATGCGAACAACTTCCGACACTTTCACCTCAGCAATTATGCACACGATTGATAAAATGAAAATGAGAGTTCGCGATAAAAATGCCGACTCCACGCTGCCTACCCGCGAGGGAAACTTCAAAGTGATTCCAAACATTGTGCTATACCAAGGCAAAAAATCGCCCCAGTGGAAGACGGCAAGAAAATAAAATTGTCAGTGATGACGGAAGGTGATTTTCTTGAGCAAATCAGCTCGCCTTCATTTCACCTACAAAAGCGATTAATCGAGAGTAAGCCCCTATCCTCTTTCTTTATTACAAAGATGATGCCAGCGGCATAGTTATGGTAAGGGGCGACGTAGACAAAGCCAACGTACTCAACAAAACATTTTTATCAAATAGTAAGATAAAAGATGTAGGACATAGTTAACCAGATTACAGACCTATGTGTTCGGAAATCCTGTCTGAGATCGAATTCTCTGAAGACGAAGTGATTAGGATCCTCGCCAGCCTACAAGCCAAACAAAGCCCCCGAAACAACAGACCACGACGGTATCAGCACCCGCATGGTCAACCGTATTCTTAAAGAAACAAAAACCACAATAGGTAAGCCATTGCTTCAATTATAATTATTTCCGCTCTTCTTCACCCCACGCGTCTACCCATCAGAATGGAAGATGGCAACAGTCGCGCCAGTTCATAAAAATGGAGTTGCACACGATCCCAATCATAACTACAGACCAGCTTCTCTTCGCTGCTGTGTCAGCAAAGTAACCGAAAGGGTTGTATTTAATCAAATGTATGGGCATTGCTGTGTTAAAAATTTTATTTTATTTAAATATCAGTCCGACTTCCTACCCTAACATAGCACCGTTTATCAGCTCATTGAAATATACCATAACCTTCGCTTAGCTTTTCATAGGAACCAATGTTTTCTTGGGGTATTCTGTGATATAGCAAAGGCTTTTGATGGTGTTGGAACAAAGGTTTAATTTATAATCTGAGACAATATGGTATATCTGGACCAATCGTCGAGAGGACTATTAGCTACTTGACCGATCGTAAACAAGGGTAACTGTTAACTCTGCTCTCCCAGAGTACCAACTAATTGTGGTGTTCCTCGGGGATCTGCAATGGGTCCATTTTTTCTCATATACATCAATGACATTTCTGAAAGTTAGGCTTTCCGGATGTGTGTAGGTTATTTTCGGATGATACCAGTGAAACAGAAAATGGATATGAACAAGATAACATTGCGGCAAAGTGTAACGAAAACGTTAGGGCCGTCTCCGAATGGTCAAATACATGGCTAGTCACATTTTACACCTCAAGAAAAGGAAATCGTTTTATTCACTGAAAAAATATTAACCTAGGTAATGTTGTAATCTTCGGTGTGACATCACTTGAACTCACAATGTCACACACCCATCTCGGTCTGTCTTTACAGGAGGACATGAACTGGAATACCCTAATTAATAGAGTATGTAGAAAGACTTTCTCAGCTGAGGAAACCCAAGTATGTCCTTGTAGAAAAAGCATGGAAACTTTGTAGAAGTCATCCATACTCACTATCTTAGAATATGCTGATGTTGTATGGGCCGGCGCACCGAATTACTTACTTTCTAAATTGGATAGAATTCACATGGATGCAGCTAGAATAGTATCCAGTTTGTCGAGATGTACTCCAGTATCTGCTGTACATGCAGCACTTGGCTGGGAAACTCTTAGACAGAGACGCCATCTACACAAAATGATTACGTTTTTCAAAATTGTGAACAATCAGGCCCCCACACATCTCTCTGACTTATTGCCTAGAACGTTTGAAAATATGTACCCATATAACACTCGGTCCCGCTCCAATGTCTAGTTGCCACTAACCCACACGGAAGTGTTTAAGCACTCATTTAAACCTCGTACATCTCGAAATCGAATGCACTACCTATAGAAGTTAGCCAGTCGAGTTCACTAAATAATTTTACTAAATATTTCAATAGAGGCGTGTCTAGACCACCCAAGTACTACTTTAACAGCGGTTATAGGGCGGGCAGTTTAATACATTGCAGACAGCGGAACTTTTGCAGCGATCTAAATGTTGATAAGTACACTAATCACATCCGCAACGCGCCAAACTGTCTATGTGGTTACGAGTCTGAAGACGGCCAAGACGATGACCACTACTTATTCCAAAGTAGTAACTATGCATATGAATGTCAATTCCTACGAAGAAGTCTTGCGAACCTGACAATAAGATCGACCAGAGATCTTCTTTGTGGTATCCTCAACCTACCGGAACCCGTCAACGTTCACTTTTTCGAACTAGACAGAAATTCACCAAAGCAACTAAGCATTTTTAAGAGTGACCGTTAGTGCAGCAGGCAGGTCCCAATCCTATGTCCAATGCGGATAAGAGAAAACAGTGGCAGAAATTATTGAATAACTAGACGTGTTTAACTCTTGCAAATCGATGCATCTACCGTCCGTTCAACGTGTCAACCTGAAATGAGTGCCAGCCGTTCCACAGATTTCGGAGCTGGACCTACCATTCGTTCAAAATTAAAATTAAGAAACCGGGCTTTTTCTACCGGATGCTAAAGTTTACCGCGATTTAAGAAATAGATCAATTCTTACGAATGTATGTGCCAATTATAAACCACCTTTACAAGTTCAATTCGGTATTTTAAGAACAGACAAAGAAGCATTTTTTTCCGAATTTCGTTGCATTTCGGAAGCGACCTATGTCGGTTCTGATTCGATTTATCATAAGAAAATAAGCATTTTCCGAAAAAGACTGGGTAGTAATGACACATTAGTGTATAATGATTCGGAATAAAGCGATGATACATGCGACCTAATGACGTGGACAAACCATAAAGCGAAATATGAACTTCGTATATTTCCGAAAATACTTCTCAGCCTCAAAAACGTTTACCGGGTTCTTCCGTCCACTTCCGTTTATACAGAGTGGAATCGTGTTGTAAAAAATCAAGTGACTTATTTTACACAGATTATTATCATTTATGGTATTATAATTATTGCTATTTCGCATCGTAGTTTCCAAAGCCCTGATAAAGAATTGTGGCTACTATTATTAAGTGGTACTTCAGGATATATTCTTCCAAGTCCAGGTTTAAAATATTTGACACAACCGCAAGATACGATCAATGAATTCGTTTTACGTAACACTTCTGAGCGATAGTTCTATGAATATGTTTCCAAATAATGCACAGTTTTTGTTTTCAAACACAATAACCTAAACTTATTAATAGGGGGCGTGGTGGCTAAGTAGGTAGAGTGCAGGCTGCAAGTCGAGAGGTCCTTACTTGGCTTCACATGGACCTGCGACGGTAGAAAATATCTAGTATCCACACCCTATACCGAATACATTCTAGTATGCTGGGGGCTGCACATCAACCTTTGCAGCGCGCTTTGGAATTTTGCAGATATTCGTATTCTGCCCCAAGTATTCCAATATGCATCAACTGAATGGAAAGACTGAAAGAATTTCTTTTCAAATCGAATCGGGTCCTCTGCTAATCCTTTGTGTTCTTGACTTACGCGTAAAAGAAGTGTGTTATAGGGACACTTTGCAACAGTGTATTGCATTACAGCACGCCATCGGTTGAATGCACGAAACAAATTGCAGTGTTCTAGGTTGCCCGTCCGTGTGTTTTCACTAACAATAGTAAACTTTCAAGCTTTACTTAGACTTCCTATTGCTTAATACTAAAAAACAGGTTGACTGAAAAAAATTAAGGCAACACTTTTCAGGTGACTCTAATGTTCAACTTGTACAACTTGTACAGACTCGTCACATAAATTCAGTTCTGTGCATTGTCATGGTAATTTACACCTGGATGATTTGCTTCTACTGTGCGAAATCAGGCCAAGAGTAAGACTGACAAGGCTATCACGCTTGTAGAATCGAGTCGTTGAATTAGTTGAAGCTAATCTTATTAGCAGAATGGAAAACAAGCATTGTCTGACCGATAACAATCTCTCAACTAACATCCATCTGTTCATCTTATTCTTGTAGCTTGCCTTTAAGACTTGTCATTTGTGTTTTTTCACAGGCACATGTGGCTGTTTACGCAGTCTTTATTCTTCAATGGAAATTATCCTTTGTTGCTTTTAATGACCATGAAAAATTTAAATCGACGAGTGATTTACCAGTCAAAATGTTCCTGTTATAGTGCGTATTGTTGCCCCCAAAACAAAAACTTCATGTTTTGTCATAACTCCAACACATGTCAGTGTGCTTAACAATTCGAGCCGCATTAACCATTCATCTAATGCATCTGCCATATTCGATACAGAGAACTCTTCATTCAAACTTTATTTTTGTTTAATGTTTGCTTTCAAAACATATTAAACACGGGGCAAAAATGTGCATTTCTCTCGATGTAGTGGTGTGTCAGTCGCAACCATAACAGGTTTTGTATTGTATTCCTACCTTTGCACATGACACTAATGAACACGGGCCACCACTTATATATATCAACATGTTCTTGACCTTCTATGTGCCTTCCCAAGTTCGAAATTCTCCCTACGTCCCTTATTTTTTCTATATTAGGCTTTAACGACACATTAACAGCCAGGGTCATATCATGTCTGTGACAGTTTTACGGGTGGAGGAAGCCGGAGTACCCGGAGAGAACCACCGAGCACCGACTAGCAGCTGTCAGCTCTCCAACATCGTAACTCTGCACCGCGGCACGGGCAGGGTTATAATGGTTGAAGACATGCGAACCTTCGACGTGTAGTACGCTTTAGTACACAGCGTCATCGTGCCCCATGTAGGCAATCGGGGTTAAGTGCCGACACAACGCGAGAGCGCGAATCCGTCGCTGAAATGGTCACCCATCCAACTACAGACCGCGCTCGACATTGCTTAACTTCGGTGATCTGACGAGAACCGGCTACCGCGACGCTACTCCCACCCCCTACGTCCCTTATAAGCCAGAGATACGGTAACATTGCGAAGCAAACTCTCAATCCATCAGTCGAATTCCATAAGGAATTCTGCGCTTTTATGCACCTGAACCCCCGTCTTTCCCTTAAATAGTCCATTTATTTATTTATTAAATTTATTTATTTATTTAATTTATTTATTTATTGGGGTTTAACGACTCTTTGGACAGCCATGTTCACCTCGTTTCGGACAGTTTTACCGTGGATAAATCTAGAGAAGCCAGAGAGAACTTCACACCAAGCAACGGCGAGAAACTGTCAGACTTTTCAACATATTACCTCCGCACATACAGGGATAGCATTGGTTGAAGACAACTGCACAATCGACGTGCAGTACGCCATAGTACACAGCTCCACCGTGCCCTGCGTGGGTAAACGGGATTAAATGCCTTGTCCAAGGACACAACGCACTTATGCCTAGCGGAGATCGAACCGTGAACCTTTCGATGTTTAAATTTCAATACCGTGACCACTGAGCAACTGTACTCTTGTAAACAGCCCATTTCCTGTGTTTAGAGTCACTCTTCCGAAAAATTTCAGTTGGTCGGATGATCACCCTCGGCATTTTATTGTGAAGCAGTCATAGTTCTGACCAGAGGTGAGGATGTGTTCTTTTTGTTGATAGTTCGTCCCCTGAGTTTCAATGTGTTCTATGTGTCTACTGTCACATTGGAACCCAGGGGGCGAGTTGTCAAATGAATTCCTGAGTGTCCTTCTAATATTATGTCACTCCTCATTATAACGAGCTGCTCGAGCTCATTCCATCGAGGAGACTGATGATACGGTGTAGTTGAAATGCTTTTGAAAAAATTAAACAAAAGGACTAAATAAAATAATAAATGTTGTTGTCCCTATATCCCGATAAATTGGATCTTTTGATTGGTCAGAATGCCTTGGACAAATAGCGTGGCAAAGGATGCACCCAGCATCCAAGGTATATGTGAGCGTGCAATATCCAGGGTATAGGCGCACGGGAAACATCGGGTTATATGGTTTAAACGAAAGCTTTCCGCTTTTGCTCACCTCGAAATAAAAATCGAACCAAAAAAAAACGAAACTAGTCACAATATCATCAGATTTCCGACAATTCAATCATAAAAATAAAATAAGAGCACAAATAATTCGTCCCCTGAGTACCAATGTGTTCTGTGTGCCAGTAGGTACATAGCACACAATGGGACTCATGGGACGATATGTCAACAAAATACAGTTTACTCGTTTCCTTAACGACCCAAGGGATGTAACTTTATATGTTGTCATCTGCGATTATAAAAACGGACTGTTTTATCAAAAAATTGGTCCAAGTGATTGTGGAGCTGATAAATGCGTCCACAAATTTATTTCCATTATGCTTGTATTGTGTTTCAAATGGGACAAAAACGTTATTTCCGCCAATATGTATGGCATATGGAGATTTAATACCTGGATGTCTCATTTAAACTCCTCGCTTGCGGCTCGGTGTTTAAAAATCGACATCTAGGTATTAAATCTCCATATACCATACATGCTGGCGGAGATAACTTATAATACCGTTTGCGTTGGGTGAAGGGTCAAACCATTATTCAACATTTGTTATATACAGTTCAGTCACCGTAGACTGGTAGAAATCCACGCGTAGGCAATGATATCCACGCATGCGTTACCAGGTAATAAAAATCATCATCAGCAAAGTTTTAATTAATGAAGCCCTGGTTTGTACCGGCGCTTCATTAATTAAATTGTTGATGATTATTCGTATAATTAGTTTTTAGAATCCAATATTATTGCGTCCGCGGAAATATTACCCGTAATGTAAAATAGACATATTTGATTTAACTTTAAATCTCATTGACTATAACTCTGAAATAGACGAAGATTGATTTAAAAAAATATGTGTTGCATGGAAACTGAAGATCTATCTTGTAAAATTCCGTGGCAGTACCAAATTGGGAAACACTCTTTTTGGGATTCTGAAAAAATAGAATATTTATTGGAAAAGTTGTTACCGAAAAATTTCACAACACACTGTTCATACCACAATTTTAAATATCACACTATATAAAACAGTCTCATGAAAATCGTCCGACTTTCATATTTTCACTTTAGACGTCAGACATTTTCGAAGGAACGAACTTTAAATCGCTTATGAACCGTCTAGTTCGGGATATGAAGTAGTTAGAGCTCTGAAATTTCAGTTTCAGATGATGCAAAACAGAACCAAAAACCATGAAACAGCCATAGCAGTAAAGACGTTAATAGATGGAATCGTTTGATTAGAAACGTACCTCTTAATACTAGTTTGTTTCATCACCCAAAACTTGAAATCTGAAGAGTGTGTGGGTTATTGTGTGGACACAGTTCAATATTTGGTGTATTTGTACTAACAACTTCCAAGGGCATAACTCGAATGTTGTTTTTTTTAAACGAACAAAAAAATCATACATGTACCTATATTTTAAGTTTCAAAGTGATTGACCAGTTTTTGAAAAACCTCTCTTGAAATTCGACTTTCGGATATTCGATAGGTGTTAAAATTATTAAGGGGATATGGCATTGCTGATGATAGAGGACATACTTGCCTGTTGACAAACAAAATTTCAAGTTACTACTGTGAGTAGCTGTTTGTAGCGGTAAAAAAGAGGTTTTCTAATAAATCGGGGTTCAGGGGAAGCCGTTGAGAATTTTGGCAGTCAGAAAACCGGCGCATGGATCCGTAACGAAGTCTCTACGTTTGAAATGAATATACTGAATAGGAAATTCGGCAAGTATGGGAAAACGTAAGCGAAAAAAGACAACAGGCGTACAAAATATAGGGACTTACATTTCGGCCTGTGGCTGATATATCACTGTTCTCAAATGAGAAAACCGTAATTCCCTATTCCAAAGGTGTGTCTCTCCATTCTGCCACCATCTGTTCTCCTCGCTCTCAGAAAGGCAATGCCTAACACCATCCATTTACTTATTTCTCTTCCGATTCCCACTATAAGCAGACATATCATCTCCTTCATTTACTACGAAGCAACACATTCTGCACTCCTTATCACGTCATATTTAGCTTCAGCGACTCCGACTTCAATTTGAGAAGCAATCACATCCCATATGTGCCATCTAGATGCTCGTGAAATATAGTACTTTCTTTATTTCGCAGTTCATCTGAAGGCTCTGATCCCACCACAAAGGCGTGGCAAAGATGGCCGATTGGGTGGTATAAACCTGATTTATACCGAAGGGCAAAGCCAGAGTTGGGAGATTTTTGTTTTTCAAATTCGGATTCGATTCGGTTTCATGAAAAAATGGGTTTTGGTTAGGTTTTTCTATGTGTTAAGAACAGATATTAGATAACACTTCAGCCTCCTTAACTTGGACAAATTCCACAATACTTTGAACGTCATTACTCACCATAAAAACCCTGTCTGTGTTGGATTCAGCCTTTGATCATTCTTAGGGGTTCTAGGGGATCAGGCGCTTAGCCTATTCAGTCAGAAATAAATCAGAGTAACAAATGAATAAAGTTCGTCTGATCTATGTTGTGTTCTCATTGTCATATTTCCCCCTTTATTGACTCGTCCATCGGACGAGTCAACAAGAGGGAAAATGTGACAATCAGAAAACGACGTATTCTCAGCCTTTGTCGGACAGATGTAGTGAACATAGTCCATAGTGGTCATGGTCATTGGTCCAGTTACCTATAGTCAGATTGTTTGATCAATTTAGACACAACAGTAAAACCGTAAGGTCGGTTTTTACTTGGACTTGGGGTTCAGTTTTCCGGTTTCCCGCAAAAACCGGTACCGAACCGGAAAACCGAAAAAACGACCAGCCCTATAGATAGCACATGCCTCGCCTGATCAAATATTTCGTTGAAGGCATGACTTGATGATGTAGTTGGAATATTATTACTACTTTAGCGGACCTTCTCTAGTATATTAAGGGAGATTAGAGGGGCGGTAAAACTCAGTATTTCTCGACATCATGCAACCGAATGTAACCGGTAGGCGTTAATGAAAACAACATTCATTAACAGCCCGCTGCCAGCTTCTTGTCATCGTAATAATCGTAATAACATAATTTTGTCGTGTACACCCGTTCATTACGTGCCAATGGGGACTGAATAACAGCTCTCTGGCTTATTACTTCGTCTCAGGCCGGTAATAAACCCTCGGGCCGTTAATAAACAACAACACCCTCCAAACTCATGTTACTGTTTTATTGGTGTGTGGGAATTATAATTAGGATACTCAAGACGTATTTTTAGATACATACAATGTACATGGATTAGGCATTACGCAACATCTTATTTAATTAACGCGTGCGGTTATTAAAAACGGGTCATGCTGGGCCACCAACAGCCCGAATCGGACATTGTAGACTTTTATTTGTATGGCCGACTGCGTGTGTGAAATAAGTCCCCGGACCAAATCTAGTCTCGTGCGTGATTACATTGACAGGCGCATCGGTATCGTATCTAAGACTGCAGTCCATACAAACAAGTCTCGACTGGAAAATTACTGAAAGGTGTCCCATCCCCCGAATCCCCTTTTAGCGACGCATTGCCCCTCCCCTCCAATTTCGATTACAATCATCCGAGACTCTCTCTGTCTTTCAGGTGACTCGATTTCTCTCCATCTGTTGGGTAATTTTCCAGTAGTTATCCCGTAACCCCTTCGCTAGTCCTTTATGCATCGGTCTAATATCCGGGGATGTTTCAATTAGTTGAAAACTTTCAGACAACACGGTTTTCCCATATTTCCTCCATTATCCTCATTCATCCAAGCTTCCTTGTGAATACCTGCAGCTTGCTGCATTGTTCTACCCAATTATTCCTCTGCCTGCACTGTGTTGAAAGTAAGCATTTTCAAAGCAAAGCTAACCGATTTTGCAGGGTTGTATCATAGCGGAACCATGTTTTATATTTCGTACAAGTACCCTCTCCAAAATATTTTGCCAAAAACAGTGAAGCTGTTTTTTCTCACAAGGTTAGAAAAGTGTAACGTGGCACTGCGTACACCCGTATTACAAGTCTATCCCTTCAACAGCGGCACTATTCAAACGAGCCAAGGTGAGCTTAGTCCGAAATTGTGAGGTAAAGACTTCGAGTTGAAAAAAACAATGGTAAGTTTTGTAACTATGCATGGGACGGCGCATATTGGTAAGACATGTACATTCATAAAGAGGAATTATAGTTAGCCAATAACTTTCAATTTCTGTGAAAAGCAACGTGGAGAGCAATAGAAAAGTTTCAGCGTATGCCCGCCTGATTCAAACCGAATGTCATTAGATGACACTTTGCGTGCACTTCTCGTCCACCTGTCTTGTACCTCCATTATGATTCCCTTCGATTTAATCATCCAACACATTTGAATAATTTCGGGAACACTGTCACCTTCATTTAAAAAGATTAGGTTAAATCTGTAACATATAGGGTGTAACAAATCTGTAACATGTAGGGCGTACCAACCGGAAAATTGACTCGTAGTTTTCCCGTCGTTCAAATTGGAGAGTAATTATGACTTTAGGATGTATCACACCAAACATTAACCGATGGCCTTCCACAACTTCTCAAACCACCAGTCAAATGTCAAATTCGGTTACGAACTTGACGTCGTTATGGTGTGAAAGCAGCCCAGGCCTTAAATAGTCCAACGCCTATTTCAGATTCAACTACCCCGGATTTTTCCGTTGCTTGGGAAAGAAACCATGGGTTCTCTTTTCCGGCCAACTGAATTATTTCACTCAATTGAATGTAGAATATAGGTCTATCATCAATAGTCATTAACTTTGAGGCAACGCAAGAAATATTTCTCAATCGAGACTTAGTTTGATCGAAATTTTAATGTTATTACCAAAACTATTAAGCATATATGTTTACCAAATAATTATGAATGGAGACTCGCATTTGTAGGTTTATGATTTCGCCAGGTAGTTCCATTAACTGCGTTAACAGGTTGAGTTGAGTGCTGGATGTCAAAACAATGAGGGTAGCAGGTCAAAAACCAGCATTTTCCTTACCCATGTTTCATATCGAGTCAAACGCAAAAAATGTTTTTTATATAAATTTGTCCAATTGCAGATTACTGAAGGGTGCCTGTGGTCACTAATTTGTAACAAAACAAATTTTATGACAGATTTAAACCATCAAAAATAATCTAGTCTTCAACCAGTTAATACATTGATGTTTTCAAGATGAGTTAAATACCTGAGTATCTATAACTGGGGCACGAAAGGATAACTGTACATGTTTTTCTTTGCGGGTGAAGGGATATCACATTACATGAACGGTAGTCTGTGCGCAAGCTCCCTCAAAAAAGTTAGTAAACAAACAACCCATAACAGCATCGAGTTTCTTACGGAATTTGACAGATTGACTGAGATCTTGGGGTCCGTCCGTCCACGTTCCAACAAAACTGGTTCAGATCTTATGCCCTTTGCATTCTTAGTTTTTCTGAGAGAGAGAAAGAGAGATGGATATATAACACAAATGCTTTGCGATTGTTATTCTTTGGAAACAAAATAAAATTCTAGGTTCCTCATGACGATTGTTTTTGTGAGCTGTTCTTGCTGAACTAGAGCACTGAAGCCTTTTCCTGCGTCCTGTCCATCATTTAACCTGCCGTTGACACATGTAGTGAAGATTTTCAGATAAATTACATCACTTGGTTCGCAATTTGCATATGCTACAACGCTGAAGGTCAGCCATCAATGTTACTTTCAACAAGCACAGCGTGAACAGTAAACATCCATAGCGATGTGTAGAATATATATATAAATGTACAATTTCTGATAATCAGAGTGACCATCAGGTGGAGGAAAAAGGTGAAAAGTGAAAAAGGTAAGTGAACCTTCAACAAAAACTGTCAGTTTGATTGTGTGGGCACTGGTTTACTTCGGTTCGATGTGGTTGAGAAATTGATATTTACAGAGGCGGATTGGCTATATGGTTCACCGGGAAAATTTCCGCTGGGCCCCCTTATTGGAAAACATTTTCTCCCATTGGGTCCAACTGTGGTCTGCTCAATCGGTTCAAGACCGCCAACGCCCCCCCCCCCCCCCCACCCCCGGCCGTGTACTAAGTCATGGGGGATTGTAAACAAAATTGGCAAGAGTGGGGTAAAGAGCAAAGAGTCTTTCGATAGATTGTGTGATGAACACACTCTAAAATCAGTTTTGTTAAACATCAATCCAAATCAGCTGGGTTGAGCGACTATGAACCTAATGGGGTTCATACTCGCTCAACACGGTTGATTTGTGTTCGTTTTTACCTGAACTGATTTTAGAATCCAGAGCCAGCGTTAGAGGTATAATTTAGTGACACCTTTTTGGTGTGTCCATGCTGCGCAGTCATGCGGCTGAAAGTTGGGGATAATGTGGAGAAACTGTGACAAGGGGTGTAATAGAGACCCTGGAACACTTAGAATATAAACAATAGAAGTCACCAGGACAAGATTCACTGGGAATGTAATACGAAAGAGGGGGTAGGAGAATGAAGGATAACTATGTGTTTTTGGGGGAGGTAAAATAAGGTCGTTAATGTACTGATTTGTAACTGAGAAGAAAGACATGGGGATATCATCAAACGGTTCGCTTCTGGGTGTTTGGGGGAAATGTTGGGAGAGGGCGTTATTTGGGAGTACAGAGGTATCGAAGGCCTTCTTATCTGAGAACCTCGACACAACCGCGGCTGGACGAAATACTTTTCTTCGTATTATTTATTTATTTATTTATTTATTTATTTATTTATTTTTATTTAGTTAGTTATCTATTTAGTTATTTATTTATTTATTTACTTCGGGGTACCCAGGGAGAACCACTAAGCAATGGTGAGCAACTGCCAGACTCCCCAATGTTCTAACTAAACACAAACAGGTTTGAAGACAAGAGCACCATCGATGTGCAGTACACCCTAGTACACAGTGCCATCGTGCCCACCAAATGGTCAATCGGGATGAAGTGCCTTGCCCAAGGACACAACGCAGTTACCCCTGACGGGGATCGAGCAATGGACCCGCCGGCTTGAAGTCCAATACCGTAACAGCTGAGCCACCGCGTTCCCTGTGTAGTTTTGTTTAAAAAGAGTATATATTGTTTATTTTCCGAGGTTTAGCGACAATTTCCACAGCCAGGGCACATCGTGTCGAACAGTTTTACAAATGAAGGGAGCCGGAGTACCCAGAAAGAACCACCGAACATTGGCGAACAACACTCAGAGTATCCAACCTACTACCCCTGCACAAGTAGTAGGATTTGAAGGTAAGTCCACCATCGACGTGCAGTATGTCTTAGTACACTGTGCCACTCTGTCTATACAATGGAAATCGCGATTAAGTGTCGTGCACAAATACAGGGTAGATTGTTTTTTATTGATTTATTGATGTTTAAGGTCACATATTTATGCACAATGGCTAATCATGGCGTGACAGTTTTACGAGTGGAGGAAGCCGGAGTACCCGGAGAAAACCACAGAGCAACGACGAGCAGCTGCCAGCTCCCCAATATCGTAACTCCGCACTGCAGCACAGGCAGGGTTAGATTGGTTGAAGACATGTGTACCATCGTCGTGCAGTACGCCTTAGTACACGGCGTCATCGTGCCCCCATGTAGGCAATCGGGGTTAAGTGCCGACACAACGCGAGAGCGCAAATCCGTCGCTGAAGTGGTCATCCATCCAACTACTAACCGCGCTCGACATTGCTTAACTTCGGTGATATGACGAGAACCGGTTACCGCGACGCCACCGCCACCCCCACCCCCTACGTCCCTTATAAGCCAGAAATACGGTAACATTGCGAAGATTGGTTGAAGACATGTGTACCATCGGCGTGCAGTACGCCTTAGTACACGGCGTCATCGTGCCCCCACGCGGGCAATGAAGATGAAGTGTCTTACCCAAGGACACAACGCGGTTGCCGCAGGTGGGATTCGAACCGAGGACCTCTCGGCTTGCAGCCTGCACCTCTACCTACTGAGCCACCGCGTTCCCCACAGGGTAGATTGAGGTGGAATATTTTATATTCTGCTGGGGTACATTTTTAAAAAGTTTATACTTGTCACCTGTCATCGCATGTCAGTAATTTTTCGCTGTTATTGTGGTTGTTCCTGTAGGGTTCTGAGATTACAGAGAATAAGGAGTAGAAGTATGTCAGGACTGAGGTTAGTACGGTTAGTGCGGAGGTTTGAGTGCTGGTGAATAAGGTCTGATCAGGGTTTGCAGATTGAAGATCTGGTTTGTTTCAATAGGTGTGGACAGTGGGGATGACATATGTAGATTGTCGGACTGAAGAAGGGATGCAACTGTGAAGAGATTCTACAACCTTTACTGTAGTCTTCACAAATGCGCTTGGTCAGAATATTTTGAAAAGAGATGTGGTTAAAAAGGGGAGATGGACCTGGGAGGGGAACGACAGACGAACCTGAATCGACAAAACTACAATAAACAATACACAAGCGCGGAATTTAGAAGAAGACAGTGATAACGAAGAAATAAATACATATATACTCCGATGAGCGGCGTTCTGTGGTTTTAAGGTGAACCGGGTAAATTCCATGAATGTGTGAGGTATCCCAAAATGGCGATTGTTGGTTTCCATTCAATGTTGAACACTGCGTTATGCATTCCAAGAAAACATCGATAAGATTTGACGTCATTCAGTGCATAACGGTAATATCTGTGTGTGTGAATCCTGTAAATCCATCTACCCTACCTGTCTCTCCACTTTGATAGCAGTTGAATGAGAGCTCCAATTTATTTGAAAATGGTATCCCTTTCATCAGAAACGATTGTACTTTACGTCTATCTATATTTCGTCCACTGAGTTCCAGTGTGTTCGGTGTGCCTACTGGCACATAAAACACATTGGAACTCAGGAGACGATTTGTCTGTGAGAACATTGAGCGATAAGGATGAGCGCGCGCTTTGAATACAGTTCGATTTTATAATGTTCTTCTGTAGATTAAGTGATAATGCTAACGGCTGAACTGAAAAAAAAGCTTAACCAACTTTCCGGCCTTATAGTAAATGAATGCGAGATCCAATATTTATAATTGTTGGTATCCCTTCATCAGGAAAGATTTATACACACATCTATCTGGATGTGTATGTGAGGACAACAAAAATAACGGTGAGCTTGCGCTGTAAATGTAACTGAAATTTGGATTTATTTTGCATGTAGTCTATGAGACCCCCCACCCCACACACACTCCGAAAATATGTTTACATGCCATCGACATTCTAGCCTCATAACTTTGTAATACTCGGATGAAATTTGATGCGGTTTGTGGTGCAAAAATGGTGGACTACAGGCTTTCCGTATCGGCTTCGCTTGGAATTTTTTCCAACGCATAGCAATAATGGTTGAAGGAAAAATCACACGTTGACAGTTCAAAATGTCTTCAGAGTGGGTAGGCATTTGAGGACCCTATGGGGATTTACCATAGTAGTTGTTTTCCTGCAGTAAATTCTCATACGGCCCCCATGTGCCGCCCCCTAATGGTTAATGAGAAATTAACATAGGAAATATTTTTCCACAGTAAATTCCCATAGGGTTCCCAAGGCCATTCTTTTAAGGGGACTAACACTTTTCATATCTCATCTCTTGCCTGAAGGCTTGTCTATGGCGAAATTCAGTGTTAAATGTGGGGAATACATTTTATGCATGGTAGCGGGGGAGGAATTCGTCACATACAGGTGAATTGTGCACTTGGTGATACCTTCTTGAAATTTGGCACACTGTTAGTGTAGGCTATGAGGTTCTCAAAAACGATCGGCTACAAGTTGACACCGACCGGTGGCGACCAGTAGCGGCACAATCCAAAATGGCCGCCAGCGGCTGAAGGGAACCTCCTTTTCGACGGTCTACCGACTATACATCCGATTGTAAGGGCGCGAAAGTGAACTCTGATCCACGCACGTGTTGGAAACAGACGTGGGAGATGATGTAGAATAAAACGAGATTCTCTATACGGACGCATCAATTTCTTGGAACTTGAAAAGAGCGTTGTTTCTCCGGGATCAGCGTCATTCAGGCAAACCTGAATGACGCTGATCCCGGAGAAACAACGCTCTTTATGAAGCAGTCTCTTTGCCATACAATCTCTTGTTTGGCGTAATTCCGCAAGCAATTCTGATTTGTCTGTCGAAATTAATTCGAGAACGCGATTGTTCACAAAAATCATTCACAGAATGAGTGAGAATCCTCTTCGTGTACGGACTAGTACTGACTGGGAACGTTGTTGCTTTTGCCAGCAAGACAGTTCCAAGAAATTGATGCGTCCGTATAGAGAATCTCGTTTTCATGACGCCTATAAAGCTATTGAGGAAGACATAACGCGCTTCCTAGATAATGGCGTTGAGCTTCCATATAATTTGACCATTGATTGTTTGATGAGAGAGAGTGATGAGTGTATGTCGATGTCACTGTTGACGAATAAGGCAATATATCATAAGACATGCCGTGACAGTATTCGGACTCACATCGTACAGCGCGTGCTACACAAGCGAGAGCGAAATGAGGCAGTGGCATCCTGCTCCACGCTGAGTCCTAAAAGAACACGGACAAGTTTTGAATCTGGCTGTGACAGGAAACTGCCCCAGTGTGTTTATTGTCACAAACGCGAAGGTGACAGCAGTGAGCCTATTTGCAGATCAATGTCTGATAACAATAAACTCAAAATTATGGCAAAGGAAGCCGAGAACTGGGTTGTTTTTTCTCGGGTCAATGCAGCATTTGATTCCGCTGCTAGTGATCTTTACTATCACAAAACCTGTTATTGTAAGCTTGCCAATGAAGCACGAGCGGCTAAATCTAAAAAGTCGAAGAACGCCGAACATTCCGCGTCAGGCCTGCCCTATGACCCTCTCGTTATGGCAGAGCTCATAACATTTGTTGAACACAACGATTCCGCGATGAAGCTTGTCGATCTCAAGAATCTGTACAGTCGGAGGTTGAAGCAAGTCGGTTCTGATTGGCTTAGTGAAGAAATACATTCCACTCGATTCAAAGAACATTTGTTGCAGAAATTGGGCGATGGCTGGGACGCCTTCACACAGGGTAGAGATGTGTTTATTTCAAGTAGGTTTCGAGTTGGCTCCTTGTTGTCCGAATCTTTAACTCGTATAGTGTCTGAGGAAGAGGCAAAAAAGATAGTTGATGTGGGTCTTCTTCTGCGTAAACACATACTCATATCTCAAGCTCCTTTCACGGGATCATTTTCATCTTATTGCTTGAGCGAGCCTGTACCCAACTCACTCCTGACTCTTCTTAGAGTTCTACTTGAGGGCACATGTAGTATACAGAACTTAGGCGATGATGAGACTGTTAATGCCAAGACTCGAGTGGCTTGTACTATTTCACAGATGTTGATCAGCAATTCAGCGAAACGCTCCGAACATGCACAAAATGTTCACCAGAGACGTGACAGAGAAACTCCAATGCCTCTTTATGTGGGTTTGAAGTTGCATGCCCATGATCGTATGAAAAATCTTATCAGAGATTTTCATCAAATGGGACTCTCTGTCTCTTATGATCGCGTAATGGATGTTCGCAGGAGTTTCGCGAGAGCTGTTTCACTGCGGTTCAAGAACGAAGGTGTTGTAGTCCCAGCTAACTGCAAACGTAATGTTTTCTCGATAGGAACCACTGATAACATTGATGTATCTGGTAGATCTGATATGCATGGTACGTCCATCACACTCATTGGTCAACTGAGCAGGGACAATGTGGGTACTGATCCCCCACCACTGAGTTTAGATGTTCCAGAAGACACACAAATTGAACTCCCAGACGACTATGCATTTGTTCCTTTCGTTGAAGACTTTGGTGGGGACATCAGGCTTGAATCTCCAGATGAATGTAATGTACGGCCCAATGAATATGCAGATTTGAACGTGGGAGAGAATGACTGGTTGTCTCATGTGTCACAGATCAGCAATAAAGGGAAGGTTGATGGCAGCTGGCAGCTTGATGAAGTCCCTGTGACCTTTTCAGGCTTCTTTTCAAAACATGAAGATCAAGACAATGTCAAACCTCGTGCAGTTATTGGGGTATTCCCTGTTTTCAGTGAGCAGAAAGCGGACTCACTCAGTATGCAGAAGCATGCTATGTATGTGGTCAGGGAAGCTACTGCTTTCGTAAACCCCGGCCAGATACCTGTCATTGAAGGTGACTGTCCGTTGTATGCCAGGCAGAAAAAATGTCAATGGCTGTTCCCAGAGGAGATAAGTGAGGATCGAATGGTGTGTATGATTGGATTCCTGCATCTTGAAATGTGCACCCAAGAAGCTGGTGGTAAGCTTATGGGTGGTTCTGGTTGGGAGCGAATGTTTCACCTCGCAAAGATATTCACACCCGGTGTAGCATCATCCCTACTTGGTGGGAAACATGTCAAGAGGACGCGACAGGCATATCTTCTCTTTCTAGCTTGGCTTGAGATCCTCAGAAAGAATGCTTATGAGATTTACTGTCAGCAGACTGGGCCCCATGAGTCATTTGAAATGTGGGAACAGAGGATTCTTTCACAATCTCCAACTGCGCGCTATTGGGGTGAAATCGTTCGGAACTTTCTCTTGACAAGCTGTCAATTCGTTCGGAACCAACGAATCGGTAACTGGCCTGGTACACTGTGTTCTATCGATGAGTTGTGCAGTTACTTTTTTGCCCTAGGACATACAAATTATTGTCGGTGGGTCCCCGTATTTCTGAGAGACATGTCTCAGCTACCCAGGCGGCATCCTTCAATCCACAACAAATTCATGGAAGGCCATTTTGTGGTCCAGCGTAGTGAGAGGAAGTTCAGTATGATGGGTTTAGATCAGAGCCAAGAACATAGTATCCAACTACTCAAAGAAGACAGTGGTCCAAAAGGTCTCTATGGCCAGGCTGAAGAGAAAGTCGTTATTGAGCTTTCAAGGTCAGAAGTTCTGCGTGTTATAGATGAGTATGAATATGCAAGTTTCCACACAACATCATCAGATAACACGGAACACCCGGAAAGTTCGGTATCAGAGCAGAAAAAATTTCTGAATCAATTGAAATCTCTCCTCGATCTGGTGAATCAGGGACTCATTATCAACCCTTATGATGAAACTAGTGGTCAGCTGGTGACATTAGATACTGGTGAATATATGGACCCCGAAGTTAGTAAGAGTTTACGGTCATTACCCGAAAGGGGCAAGCATTTATATTCCACTTTCTTGAAGGAAAGGCTTGTGGAATGCACCGTACCCCTGAATGATGTTATTCCCAAGGCAAATATATATACCTTCCTTAACCCACCCCCAGCCAACCTGGACAAAGGCCGAGACAAACTCATGTCAAGTAAAGCAACTGCCGCAATAGTTACCCAGATGTTCGTTTCACTGCAAGCCCGGCCTGATTCAAACATGGATGAGTTTTTCATGCACGAGAATGCACGTGATCCGCCAGCATTATCCGATAGAGGTAAGCTACGGAGTGGGACAAAATCTCAAATTCTCAATTGTTTACCAGCTATTCCTGCACAAGGGAAGAATTCAGCAGCGAGACAAGCTTCAGTTGTCATCTTGGATATGCCTGCTGTAGTCCATGTAATCAAACCACAGAAAGCGGATCTGTTTGGAGAATATGCTCGATTGCAATTATTGCCATACATCGAATCTCTGATTAACACGAACACCACAAGGGTTGATGCGATCTATGACTGTTACCCCGAAGGCAGTTTGAAGAATCAGACGCGAGCAAAACGCCTCGGTGAGACAGCAGTTAGGTTGATACGGGTGTCCGAGAACGTCCCTTTACCTAAAGGGAAGAATTGGCAGGCATTCTTGAAAGTTAGTGAGAATAAAGACGAATTTTTCAAGTTCCTGTCTGCTGAACTGCTGAAATTAACATCAACATCCGAGTACCAGTTGTTAACGACATCAGGAGAATATGTACTATGCAATAAGGATGTTAGCTTATGTGACATATCTCCATCGAACCACGAGGAAGCAGACACGCGCATGATGCTTCATCTCAACCATGCAGTCTCACAAGGTCACAAAATAGCTTTTCTTCGCACGGTTGATTCTGATGTCGTCATTCTGTCTTTGCACCATTTCGCAACATTCCGTGACCTTGGACTCAGTGAGCTGTGGATTGGGTTTGGAATTGGAAAGGCATATAAAGATATGCCAATTCATGAGATAGCTTCACAACTTGGACCTGATTACTGTAAGGCCCTGACTTTCTTCCACGCCTTCACAGGTTGTGATGTAACATCCAGCATGCTCGGCATTGGGAAGAAGACAGGATGGAATGCATGGATGAATTTTCCCGCATCAACTGAAATGATGATAGAATTGACTGAGAATCCGCAAGTCTTTTCAGAGGATTCCCCTCATATGCAGCATATCGAAAAACTCACCATACAGATGTACAGTAACAGTTGTGTCAGTACACGTGTCAATGATGCGAGACGGCATATGTTCACACATGGCCTTAAGTCTATGGAAAACATCCCGCCCACCAAAGCAGCTCTGTATCAACATGTAAAAAGGGTAATTCTTGTGTCATCTTTCATTTGGCATCGTGCTCTGCAGAAACACTTATGTGTGCCAGACCCATCACAGTACGGATGGGAGTGGAATCCACGTCTCAATATTCTGGTCCCATTTTGGACTCACCTAGGAGACGCAAGTGCTGCATGTGCACTGATGCTCCACTGTAGTTGTGCCAAGGCCTGCAAGGGCAATTGCAAATGCTTGAAAGCTGGATTAAGGTGCACACCTTTGTGTAAGTGTGAAGGTGGCTGTTGTAACAATATTGAGTAGTATACTGTCATGTTAGGACCAGTCATCTCCTATTCTGGTATTTTTTTTTCCATTTTCGGCCAGTTAACACATGTCATGTTTCTAGTTGAGTTGATTTTGCTAACAAATGTTCATCCCATGTGGCTTGCTACATTGTCCGGGGTATAGGAATACAGTTTTAGATTTCGGAAAATAGTCTGTTATTTACTGCACAAGACGGTGTTAATTCATGCATAGCATGGTACAATATCCCCAACTATTTTGCCTCTGTACAACAGTTGATACCTTCGTTCACCCGTGTGTTCATCTATGGTATCCTTGTCTTTCTCTGGCCATAGGCCACATGTGACTAGTCAGTTCCTACTCCATAGCAAATCAACTTGGAAATCCTTCATCTTGTAGCGCACTCATGTCTCAATGAATCCATACCTGAGTTGATCTAATAAATCTAACGTAAGGTATCAAATTGCCATACCGGATCATATTTCGATAAGTTATTCGCTAAAACATTTCGACCACTCATCGACATCAAAGGTCATGTTTTGGCTCCCAGTGGTGGCTATATCTCTATATCCCTGGTAAAGTAGCATACCATGAGGGATGGGCATTAAGTGTCGGCAACATTAATCCTGACTTGGAACACACCACATCTTAACTGGCCGAAAATGAAGAATACTACTTGTAGTCAAAAAATATTCCTGTACCTCGAATGACTGCAAACATACACTCACCCCTTCTAGTCCCATTTTGCCAATGTTCTATACTGGCAAGATAACATTGTATAATTAACAACGGGAACTAATGCATCCCGAGTTCATTCCAGCACTGCCCTTGCTGGCAGACGTGTCGCTATGGTGTTGAGATTGAACCAGAACTCCTCTAGAAATTTGATAGTTTTATTTTCTTAGAAAATAAATCTATCGAAAATGCCGGAAGTTGAGAATAGACTGTCACTTTAATTGGATTATCAAATGTCCAAGTATCCCCACTGCTGCATACTATCGAGTACCCTTGTTCATGTGTTGACAGGAATCTCTCATACCATGTTCATTTGACCATTGCATTCCCGAGAAACATTCAACACTAATTTATCTACGGACGGACGATCATACTGACAGTCAGACACACAGACGCACACATCGACGGAAATTCTGATCCCATTATCCATTAATCTTCCCCCCAACTTGTTCCAAGGGCTTCACTCCATCATTCACATCAATTACAGCACATGTATGGTGTTAGGTTTGGAGCTTCAGTTGTGCGATCGGCGAAAATAGCTTTTTTTCGATCCGCTTGGCGGCCATTTTGGATTTCGCTGCTAGTGGTGGCTAGAGGATGGTGCCAACTTGTAGCCGATCGATTTTGAAATCTCTGATGCCTACCCTTACATCATGCCAAATTTCAGGAAGGTATCACCAAGTGCACAATTCTAGCGAATTCCTCCCCCGCTATGGCTGTTTTTTAGGATATCGCTAATTGATACAAAACAGTCAATACCAACAATCACTCACAGGGGAATGCATTTTACGCGAGACTGTTTTTTTTCAGAAAATCTCTTTTTGATACAACACTCATTATCAACAACAATTATCACTCACAGAATGGGTGATGGAATTGTGTCTCTCTTTCTAAGACTTTTATTTTTTTAGAAAGAAAAATCTGTTTCTAGTATTTGTAGCCTTGAAAAAAAAGGGCTATTCAGTTCTGTAAAAAGAAAGCTATACATTGTCAGTCCTCGCTTCTCGTCTTGTTATTGTTAGTATCCAGTCAAGTTACAATTGTATGCCGCACGGATGACGCTCCGAATTTAAAAAAAACGGTACAATTGCGACATTACATTGACTTTTCTGACTGCTTATCAAGTCGAAAAGAGAGAGAGAGTCCGTGGTTGTAAATTCATATTCGCACAAATTATATTTAATTTATTTGGATGAATACGAATCTGCAAGTACAAAAATGCTATCCGTTGTCTAGGTTGTAAAAAGAAATGATTCAAGTAAAATATCCTTTATAAGCGATGTATTAATTGTATTCCAAAAGTTATCCAAGCAAATATCCTACCGATAGACAAAACGCATGTTGAATTGTTACATTACGTGTCAGATGATTTCCGGGAAAAACGTCACAAAATACAACGTCATTTTCCGGGAACTGGTGATAACTATAGCACGTCTTCGCTGAATCGATAGTGAGATAGAGATAAAACAAAATCTATACAGACTTAACACTGAGTGTCATATCGACACCAGAATAACGCTTGAAATATTATTTTCCATCAACGAAATGGGATCGATCAACTTTATTTTTGAAATACATGCGTTCCCCACGACGTATACCGTGCATTTAAAACAAAACATTTTACTATTTTTTCGAACAACGAGTCAAGCACTCCCAGCATATCCGTACTTTCACCTGTTATAATAACTATTCTATCTGGATATATAATATACCATCGTAAAGCGTGTGAGCTGCAGTTTAAGATTATATATTAACCAATGCATTCGGCTCACAAATTAAAAAGTTATAGACTATTATCTGTTAAAAGAAACACAAATCCATATTTAACACAGGTATTTCAGCTGTCGTCGTTCCGGTTGAGTCATTTTTTATGAGAAATCCGCGTTGGATGTTTATAATCTCGAAATGGCGGGAAACATATCATTGAACACTGAACCAGCGAGGAGAGAGATCGTTCTTTACACAGATGAAATTGAAAGATAATGACGGGGAATGAATTCAGCAGTGAATACAAGACAAACCACAAAATAATTCAGCGGGAAATACAGAATACAGAAAAAAGATGGTAGAGAAGTTGGCAGGCGATTAATATTCAGTATTATTTATTTATTGATGTTTAAGGTCACATATTTATGCACAATGGCTAATCATGACCGTGACAGTTTTACGGGTGGAGGAAGCCGGAGTACCCGGGAAGAACCACCGAGCAACGACGCGCAGCTGCCAGCTCCTCAACATCGTAACTACGCACTGTAGCACAGGCAGGGTTAGAATGGTTGAAGACATGCGTACCATCGACGTGCAGTACGCCTGAGTACACGGCCTCATCGTGCCCCCACGCGGGCAATGGAGATGAAGTGTCTTGCCCAAGGACACAACGCGGTTGCCGCAGGTGGGATTCGACTCGAGGACCTCTCGGTTTGCAGCCTGCACCTCTACCTACTGAGCCACCGCGCTCCCTTAATATTCAGTAATGACAGAATACTTCTACAAAGCGAATTTTACACAACGGCTCTTTTCCGGGCCAGTGTTTAACTTTTCGCACGGGCACATTTAACAACCCTTTTCAGTTGTGTTACAAACGGTCGAATGTTAAATCTTGGGGCCAAGATTTTGACATTTTATTGAAAGTTCATGTTTGAATTAAAAGTTTTGGCGTCAAGACGTTACAATTCAAAACGCTTGCACCTTCGCACTCAAGCCTTAGCGTCAAGACTTTAATAAATTCAAAGAGGTGTAAACCTCACAGTTTCCTATATGTTTTGGCAAAATAAAATACTTTGTGGTTTCAGAACTTTTTTGTGTCGCGCATAATTTTTGTTTTTATAATTTGTACATTTCACTAATTCTAAAAACAAAAATTATGTGTAACACAAAAAAGTTTTTTATCAGAAGAGAAACGTCTCTCGACATTTACTTGGAGTCAAGACTCCATCATCAGGTCCAAAAAAAGAAAATCTGACTGACGCAGGTTTCTTATACATAGGTAAAGGCGCATTGAGATGCTTTGTTTGTGGTAAGTGTTTGACCAGTTGGGTAGAACATGACGATCCCCATCAAGAGCATGTCAAAGTTTCTCAAGTGTGGTTATGTTAATTTAGTAAGAGTCTCTCAGTTTTACTATCCACCCACGTGTATGCAAGCAGCTCCCGATGAAGTTTTATCTGTCATAGATTGTGGGTTTAAGTTGCAAGACATGTTTTCCACCATGAAAAAAATTCACAAGCGTCTAGACGATTTCCCCGATTCCAATACTTTATTTGCATTCATGATCATGTGAAGTCATCATTTACAAACATGCCATTGTGTGCAACATGTGAATTAAGTAAACGGTTACAAACAGACTGTGGTAAAATCGAAAATGATTATCATGATGGGACAAAAGAGGAGGAGACAGACTGGACACTCTCATTTCAACCTCAACCATGGACGAGGGTAGACGTCTCTTAGAAGATAAACTCGGTGGTGACTCCTTACTGTTTGCATTGCATTTGATAACGCCAGGGGATCAATCCATCACAAGACAGCTGATCAGAACTCAGTTACAGAAACAAGAAATAGTTGATGAGTTTCCTTGTGGGTTACAACTGGTATGTGCATTTTACAAAGATACTTTAATAAACCTTCGGACAAAGGGAAGGTGGAATGAGGCGATAGAAAATGAAGATGTCATCACATATCTATTCAAGCAATGTTTACCAACCACTCAAAGCAGACTTGGTCAGGCAGAAAGTATATACGAGTTGAAACCACCTGCATGGACATTTTCTCCAAGCGGTACGAGGAAGCCATGGAATTTGAGTATATAAGTCACTGATACCTCTCCTCATTATTTATTTCTCTACAATCATGTCGTCGAGTAAAAGTTTATTGTTTCAACACCCCTGCAATATTTTCATATCGGCTCCTAGTGCAAAGCCTAGAGAAAACACGGAAAGAGTGTCACCACATTCACAAAGAATTTGATAGTGCACATTATCTACCAGTATCAAAATCTTACTTTGATCAGATTAGTATAAATATAAATGGAAACACTGATAACCCTATTCAGTTTGTCAGTAGTAAGTCTGTAGTAAAGTCGCATTTTATACAATGGAACAAATTGAACTTGTGACAAAACACGAACTCTATGCTACTTATCTAACTCCAGACAAGTGTATATCAATTTTTTGAAGAATGGCTGGGAAAACTGTGTCCAGTGACCATGGTATTTAAATTTCACGCAAGATTTGCAGCCGTATATTGTGCTGGTGTAGACTTTGAAATAGACTGCCACAAAGACAGTTTGTCAGTAGTAAGTCTGTAGTAAAGTCGCATTTTATACAATGGAACAAATTGAACTTGTGACAAAACACGAACTCTATGCTACTTATCTAACTCCAGACAAGTGTATAGCAATTTTTTGAAGAATGGCTGGGAAAACTGTGTCCAGTGACCATGGTATTTAAATTTCACGCAAGATTTGCAGCCGTATATTGTGCTGGTGTAGACTTTGAAATAGACTGCCACAAAGACAAACATATATTGGGAGATCTAGTGGAAGACAAATGGGAATACTATTCAGCATTTACAAGAGAAGTGCACTGAATCCTTCGTGATAGCCCTTTTCAGGGCTCAAGAAATGGAAACCGAGGAATTACAACACCTGCTCGACAATGCTCAAAGGCTGAAATATCTGAATGGAAATGTGTGTCCGAACGATCTGCTACCGAAGAAAAATACCTGAACATAGAAAAGCAGTTATTGTGAACATTGGCAATTCAAAAGGGCATTGGGTGGTGCTTTACTCCAATAACAGAAAGCACGCTACATACTTTGTTTCCTATGGTACACCATCAGTCAACAATCATGTGTACCGCTTCATCAGACAAAATACCGAAAGTTGGACAAAAACTGAAATGTGTGTACAGAGTGAAACTTCATCAGTGTGAGGAACTGAGTCTGTGCCTTCGTCTTAGACCATCTTGCAAGAGGATATGACTTAGAGACAATTCTTACTGTTATGTTTCATCCAAAAGATGTTGCAGCGAACGACAAGAGCACGAAGAAATTGTTTGAGCAAACATTTTTTTCTCTCTCTTTATTTTTTCCTTTTTCTTCTCTATCTGAATCTCTGTTTCTTATCTTCTTTCTTACTAGGGGAAGGCAGGAAGACAGCCAGTCTGGCCATGCTTTCCCGTTTCGGTAAAAAGACACCTTTACACAGAACAGAAAAGGAATCGTATGCTTTTTGACATGTATATTGCAAACATATATGTTGTAAATATGTGCATTATATGTAAATTATGTTGTCTTTATCGATACTGACGAATAAAATATATCTGTTTATCTATATATATGGGCATTATTTCAAATGACATTTTTTCTCAATCAGGCGTCAAACAATCTCCCAAGAGGTATTTTTTATTTTAATTGCCTATTTTAGTTTCATAGTTTTCACTTTAACATGCACAAAAGCTTAGGCAATGGGCTTACCTTTTACTGTTTAGTTTATCTCATACAATTTAGTTTTCAAAAATAGCATCACATGTTATGTTTCATATTACATCAGCATAATATGACATGCTACCCCTGCATTCCCTGAACTAAATATTTTATCTAGATGTAAGTAATCGCCTTTTTTTCATCAGAGTAGCTAGGCCAGATCTCGGTGGATATATGTTTTCATCGATCTCTTAAAAATAAATGATCGAACTGGAATACCAGCTAATATTATCTGTAACAAATTCAGTGATACAGTGACACCATTTTTGTCAGAGGGTAGGAATGCCCCTACAGCTTTCCCTTAACAAAAATGTACCGAAAGAGTCTGCGATATGGCTTCTTTTACTGTGTGTCAAGTCACATACATTATATGCTCGCTGATCAATTTTTGCTTTTAAGAGTCCTATATCACACTTCAATACATTAACTGAATGGCAAGCATGTAAAACTCAATGCATGCGAGAGGTTGTCACAGAAGTTCACCTCAAAAGTAGTGATAGGATTTCTCCCTATTTTTCACAAATGGACTTGGGGAATTCATTCATGTGAAATGTTTTCTCAATAATCGCATGAATGAACGACATAGACATTTTTTTAAATGAGGCTATTTTCATATCGAATGCAGACATCAAACCTCTATCTGAAAAAATTAGTTTCCACGCCAACAAAAAAAAAAAACAGAGAAGAAAATAACTTTTTTTTTGGTTTGGTTCTTTGACGTCCGCGACATGTCTATAAAACGGAAAGCACACAATGCTTCCCAATCTTACTCTTCTATCATGCCATCAATCAAGTAGTTCTTCAAGAGAATGTTCTCGGGAAAGAAGAAGAGAGAGGAGCCAATCTATGAAGAAGTGATCCAAAATCTTCCCGAGAAGCCAACCTTTGAGCCGATGATTGAGAATCGCCTTGGAAAGGGAAGGAGCCTCAAGAGAGTTCCTGGGGAAGAGAGGTGTTACAATACCTGAATATGGGGTAAAGCTGCTAATTCTTTATCCTGATCTTTCGGAATTCTGAAACATTACTCCAATGGGTTCGTCCCGGTCTTTTTCAATACCCAAACAATCATAAAAAAAGATTCTCTAAAACACGTGTTACATCCCACTCTTCTTCACGATAAGATAAACAAATGAGAGATGAAAAGTGTGAGTTCCCATAAACGGATGGCACTATATAGATTGGGACTGAAGGGAATTTGCTGTAGGATTGTTTTTTCTATAATAATGTTTCTATACCCATTAGTAGGGGATGCACTATCAGGGCTAATAAGGGGGGGGGGAGATTTACTGGAGAATGGAAATATGGGGACTTTTTTAGGTAGGCACTTGGGGGACTTTTTGATAAACGTTGATTCCTCTCCACCAAGTTTGGAACTGGTTGGAAATTCCATCTGTCCCCCCTGATCTCCGAGACGTCATTCTACCCCTTCTACTTTCTTTTCGCTGTATATAAAGTTCGATAAATGTCAGCTCCCTCTATTTCACACTGTTGTGCTTTACCAATGCTCCATCGCCGATCATGGCCAGAATTCTAGCGATTTTGTGTTATAATTAAAACATGTGAGATCTTCAGTTGTTTGTATGTTTTCGACGGCCTTTTCAAAAATTTCTATCCTGAACCGTCCCTAAAATAACGATATCATGGGGTACTCCCAAATTAGGTGAATAATCGTTTCCCGTCTGGTGTTACAAAATGCACAAGTTCTTTGCTATTATACAACCCCTGTGAAAGAGAGTCCGGGTTCCGAGAATTCACTAAAAATCATTGATATTCAGAATCAATACAACATTTGGCAGGCCATATCAATGCTGACTGCCACAAGTCATCTTATATATATGTATTTTTGCAGCAGTTTATTTACAACTGGTAGTCCAGCAGGAATGTTCTGAATGGACAGGCAAGAAATCGGAAAACTGCAAGCGTGGCTATTAAGCCATAGAGAGGTGGAAACTGCTATCTTCAGTACAAGTCAAAGTAAGTTGTAGGATAACCACTATAAACTATGTATCTTTCTCTTTCTACGCCACAGAGACCAGAAGCTAACAACATTTTCTGGAAAGCTCTCACTAAGAGCTTTCCAGAAAATGATGTCAGAATCCGATCTTATCAGTGCAGGAGCAGCAGTATACTTAGTTTATTGCGGTTGTGGTACAACATATTTTGACTTGCACTGTAATATGTAATAAAATTCTCTCTCTGCGTTAAAACTTTCTTTGAATTGTTCATGTTAAGAAAATTCAAGAGTTATCTATTTATCATGGCAGTCGTTGATGTATACAGGTTTATTATCTGTCTTTATATTTATGTTATTCCAAATACCAGTGGGCAGATAATCTTCGCTATTTACTACATTGAGCTCATTGAAAATGGGTACCAAAACACAAATACATCTTTCCAAAACTTATTTTTATAGCCTTTGCATAATTGTTGACGATTTGGGGAACGACAGATACCATGTTTTTCTTAGAAATGTGTCGTGGTTTTTAAAAACTAGAGTCATGTCTTCAGAAACAATTCAAAACGTTTATAAATAATGATAGATCATTCGTTTTACCCAGATCTCTCTCATCCTTCTGAACTGGAGTATTACGACTTATACTATCGAACACATTTTATACACACATATATATGCCTATCAGTTATTTAATTTTAAAACATTTTAATGGGTTACGAAGAATTAAAAATCAAATATCCTAATCTTGATAGATCAACAGATTTGAGCATTATAATTTTACCTAAAACATGTATTTCCTTTTTCACCCATGCTGATGAGGTTTTCTTTATGTCTCTCATTTTGTTTTAGGATTGATAGATTTCCTTCGTCGTGTTTCCAAGTTGTTGGAAGATCAAAAAATGAAAACGCGCAGAGTCAAAATTCTGAAAACATCAGAGATGTTGGCCTGCTGGGGCGAATACGAGGTTTGTAACGTGAGTGTGGTGCGTGCGCGTGTATGTGTGTTCGTGTGTGATTAAATAAAGACGTAGCGGCCTACCCCAAGCTAGGCAAAATTCTCAACAAGGACGGGGGCATATAAGAGCGGCTGGCTTCGGATGTTTACCGAAGAATAAGCCAGCCATCTAAAGGGGGAAGTGAAAACATGAAAGAAGCACCATTCTCTAATTGCACACGTGGGGCGGGGTATTGTTGTCTACTAAGGCGCACTGCACGTCAAGGGTACTCTTGCCTTCAACAAATACTAACCCTGTGTGGAGTCTAACAGTTGCTTGATTTGCTTGGTGGTTCTCTTTGGCTTCCACAAACTGTCCGACAAGGGTTGACCCTGACTGCCGTAAGTGTTGATGAAACCTTAATAAATAAATAACTACAAGTCTATCATAAACGTTTTGACCTTTATCCAAAAGAATTATCATAACAGACCTAGTCCCCTTCCATCGTACAAGTTTTGTGGGGGGTTAAATCAGCAGTACCCGCCTTTACATACCCCTCTCACTGTAAAAGTGGTACAAACGGTGTTATATGATTAGACAAAAATGGGAAGAGGATCTGTGACTGTATTATCCACCCAAAAATGCTGGATAGGCGTCGACTTGGGAAAAATAACCTCCAAGAGCAACTTGAAAAGTTTCAGCGCGCCGGAGGTACGGACAATGTGGGGTTTGAAAGCCATTGCGACCTGAATAATTTATTAATCGACGAGAGTTATTTGGTTCGAGTGGGCGCATTGACAGTGAGTTCAGGACCTCGAGCTGGAAGGGTACTATGAATTGTGCATAACCATAAAAATTCTGCGCTTTATTTATAAATGTGGACATTTTTATGGTAGCACCGAAATCGCAATTTGCTGGTACCCCCCCCCCCCCCTCCCTCAAAAAAAAAAAAAACAAACAAAAACAAACAAAAACAAAAAACTTATTATCCAGTTTTAACAAGCTGTGATCCCGAGTTTCAGGTGACGAGTAGACTTGTCACACCTTGAGTGAAGTATTTCGTTACAAACATGAGTAAACTGTGTATGTTTAATTATAAAACATCGCAAGTTCGTCAATATTCACTTAGTCTGGGTGTAATGAAATAGCGTATTTTCTGCAGACACTCTGTTAACTTTCACTGCATAATCACCATAATTAGTTTGTTATCACTCCAAATCGGACACATATTATATACTCGCCCAAAAAAAGAAAGTGTGCATTGCAGAAATTGATCAAACTCCAAAAAAATAATTTCGTAGGTGTAAAGAGTGTTAACCTGTTCATGAATAAGTTATATTGAACACAAAAACAGCTTTCCCCGTTAAAATTGCATTAACGTTAAATGACGTGCTGCACGTTTGTGAAAAGGCATGTTTTGCACGTGTAGAGTCTGAAAATTCATGCAGCAGTGTGAATCCTTGGGTATTTAAACACTAAAGTAAGGCCTTCCTATCGTTCACATTCAAACTTGCGCTGCTGTTAAAACGACTCCACATTAGCATGCCAAGCTTGACAATGAATCAACGTCTCATCCGATTTTGACGTTACGTCATCGTCGTGCTCGACTGCAGTGGTGTAGACAACATCTCAGGCATCCCTTACACTGGTGGCGACGTGTTTTATTCACAGATGAATGTCGTTTCCATCTTTCATCATCAGATGGCCGCCAGAGAGTGTACAGACGTCGAAACGAACGCTTCGCAGATCCATGTGTCGTGGAGCGAAACAGTTATGGGGGAGGGTCTCTCATGGTGTGGGGTGGCATCACTGCCCGCAACAGAACTGAGCTGGTCATTATTGATGGCAATCTCAATGCAGCCAGATATCGTGATGAAGTGCTTACACCTGTTGTTGTCCCATTTCTGCAACGTCACGGCCCCGGCGTCATTCTACAGCAGGACAATGCCCGACCCCATGCAGCTCGTGTTGTTCAACAGTATCTGCAGCATCAACAAGTGGATGTTCTTCCCTGGCCCGCAAATTTGCCCGATATCTCACCCATTGAGCACGTATGGGACGAAATGAAACGTCAGCTACGCCGGCTTCCCCATGCACCAACAACGCTTGTGGAACTCCAAAGACAGCTTATCAGAATATGGAACAACATCCCACAACACTTCCATGCTAACTTGTTCGCTTCCATGAGGCGTAGATGCACAGCAGTAGTCGATGCAGACGGAGGTCATACCAGATATTGAGTGTGTGACTTTTGTGTTTGACCCTTAGTGTCTTTGACTCTCCATAGCACCAAGAGTATTTGTCGTAGCGTAATGAAATTTCTCGTGTTGATCACAAATTGATTCATCTGTGATTGAATATAATTTCCATGAATGAAAATGATATATATCTTTTTTTAGTGTTATTTTTTAGCATGCACACTTTCTTTTTTGGGAGAGTATATTTATTCACGTAGACGCAGTTGGCTTACAAACCTGTATATATTTTAATTTCGTCTTCATTTGAGTAAATGCTGGTTCCTATGAAATCACGGTAGACATAATTTTCAGTGTCCTACATTTCACTATCGCAAACGACGCAAATGACTCTAAAAAGTCCTTTTCTTTCATTTTTCATGCCTAGGCGCGGCGAAGGATCGAATGGATAGGATATTTAGCGATGTCGGTGTCTTGCGATTTTTTTTCTTCAAAGGAGGGGCCAATAATAAATCCAGTTTCAACAAGCTGTGTACCAACTCTTAATGTAATACGACGCTTAATGTAATAAACTCCTAACATTTAAAAGTTTATTACATTAAGCGTCGTATTACATTAAGAGTTGGTACAAAGCTGTGATTAGAGGTCACGAGAAGACTTGTCACACTTTGAGTAAAGGATTTCGCTGACAAAAAGCAAATGAGTTAACTCTGTACATTTAATTATAAAACGTGGCAAGTTCGTCAATATTCGCTTAAAGTCTCTCAGTGGCGTGAAGAACAGGTGAAAATTTATGTTTACCAGTAACTATCAAATACCGGTTTTTACTCAATTGAAAACAAAATTATACGGGTTTGTAAACCAGTTGCGTCCACATGAATAAATCTATGTCGGAATTCAACAATGTCTACAGAAAATACGCTATTTCATTATGCCCGGACTTGATACAAGAGCACGTATTGAATTGGTGGAAATGGCTATAGGATCGAGCGTTGCTTGTGCGTAAATAATGAGCTCGGCACAGCATGCTTATATTTATAAGTAATGTTGTCATAAAACGTCCTCAGAAAAAAACAATCTCAGCTGACGCTAAGCCATGAGATACTCACCTATCAGATTGATGACTTCCCTTTCGTTCTTCTCTTAATTCTATGGCACATAGAACATTTGAAAAAGAGATGTTTTCGCTGATTTCAATGAGGTGCTGTAATTAGAATTGATGCAATTACTTGATGAATAACTTGAAAATAATAGAGAGAGAATTCCGAGTGTTCTATACTGATCTCGTATATACTTGGATAACGAGCATTCCCTTTTGGGGTCTCTCTGTGGTCGAGTGGTGTGCGTGGTTCAGTGCAGTTTTGCTAGGTGGTATGCTAGGAAACCCTCTCGGCGTGGGATCGTACGCCCGCTATGCCATTGTAAATAAAACTAGCAGTAGTGTGGGATGACACTATAGGGACAGACCTGTGAAACATTTTAGGTACAAACCTGAACGCATCGCGCATTCATAGCGTTAGTGTTAAATGGTGAAACTCATAGGGACAAACCTGAATGCATTACGGGTCCAGCGAATCTTATAGGGACAAACCTGAATGCACTGTGTAAGTTAATTCGTAAATAAACGGTTAATGCACTATCACTTGAAGATGTTTTGCTGTGCCGCTTCATCATTGTTTCGTATTCAGAGAGAATACTAGAAGATTACAGCTACTGACTCGGTATTTAGTACCAGGTGTCTGGTGAGCGAATTAAATATTTATTGGGATTTAACGACACTTTCAACAACCAGGATCACCTCGTGCCGGACAGTTTTACCGGTGGAGAACGTCGGATTACCTGTATAGCCACCGAGCAGAGGCGAGCAACGTGAGTTTCCCCAATATACTAACACGACACATGCGCGGTTAGCATTGGTTGAAGGCAAGTGCACCACTGACGTGCAGAACGCCTTAGAACACAGCGCCACCGTGCCCCATCGGAATTAAGTGGCTTGTCGAATGACACAACGCAGTTACCACTGATCATGATCGAGCCGTGGACCTCATGGTTTGGAGTCCGATACTCTAACCACCCTCCTTGTGTGATAACATTGATCAATAACGTACTGTTCATAACGATTTTCCGAACACAATAACCAGACATCACGTGATAAATCTGATCTTGAATAACTGAAAAGTCTGAGTTTTTCCTGAAACAATCCATGGCCTATGAAGGCTCATTATAATGAGCTCGGCGAGCTTGTTCCAGAGAGCAGTTGTACGAAAAATGGATGTATAGAAGAAAAAAATAATAATAATAAAATCTGAGTGACAATTTTTATCATAGCGCTTATTAGATATGATCGTTACATTACGTAAAGTGTTAACCCTTCACCTAAAGAATATGTAGCATCCACCCGTGTAATTTACTAATTGATCAACTGAAAAAAATCAAACCATCTCAATAAAACCGTATCATGTGAGCTTTCAGTGGAACTCGTTCCTTTGAGGGGTCATATGATGTGGTTGTGCTAAAAGTTTGTGAAAAAATAATTAACTAGTTGAGGGCTAAATTATTTTCGAGGGTCTGAATTTGTTCTTCAGAAAATTGTTTTAATACAAATTATTGGAGAGTGCTCAGAGGCACTCCAATAATTTGTAAAAACACAAATTTTTATTAACAAAATATCATTTGTATTTGACAGAAAAAGAAATATGAGCAAGGAAAATGTTGACTTTTGCTTTAGAACCCTCATTTTATTGAAAACCCTGATAGTGGCTTCTAGCACTCAACCAGTTAAAATAAAAAAAATAATATCGTGTGCATTGAACAATGTGGTAATGAGTCATATAGTGAAGTGGATGAGCACTTTTGCAGAGGTAAGTTAGTATAAATCTTTTTCCCTACACACAGAGAAATTGTGGTTCCTCCGGGAACCAAAACTGGTTTTCCAGTGTGTCCTGGTAGGGGTCCAAATATGGTTACATGGAACCAAATATACAAATGTTTTGGCTCTTCAGTCTGTCGTTCACATTAACTGCACTGTCAAGGCCTCTGGACATGGTATGAATGAATGAATGGTTTTATTCAGTAGTACCACATGCATACAATCAAATTCAAAAATATACATAGAGGTAACATTATTCACAACTACATGATTGCACCACAGGGAGATGACGTAGCCACTAGTGGCTGTCTTCCCTCCATTCCCGTTTAAAAAGAAATGAACAAGAAAAGGGGAGAAAAAAACAAAACAAAACAAAAAAAAACAAAAAAAAAAATACGAAGAAAAGAAAAGAAAAAAATGAAAAAAATGAACGAGAAGCAGACATGAGAATCGAGGCAATCCTGGCAACAGCGTGTTCTCCAGTAGGAGGTCAGTTTATGTCCCTACTATAAAGGATATGTTAGGCTGGTTCTTTCCATAATGTGAAAAATCTATTCTATGTTTCTGGGATGTCAGGAAGATTGAGTTCAATAGAATGGTAGCGATGAGATAGACAGAGCTCCAGCCGACAGTCGGGGCATACTGGATTGTTACAGTTGATATGTAGTGAATATGGGCTTAGAAATAATTCAGTTAAAGTTTTTTTGAATAGTGGTCTTGAATAATTTAGAACGAATGGTTCAATATTGTTCCACGTCCTAGGGAAAGTGTGTAAGAGAAGACTAGCAGAAAACCGAGTCCTCGGTTTATCTAGGCGTAATTTACCTGACTGACTGGTGTCCAGACTGGAGGGATTTTGGTATATTTTAAAGGTATTCTCAAAACTTTCAGGCAACATTTTATTTTGCCAATCATGCATAAACAGCTGAACGTGAAACTTATACAGGTCTGTGAATTTTAAAATGCGTTGGTTTCTAAACAGTGGGTCGGTGTGCGCATTGAATTTTTTTTTGCATATAATTCGGATGGCTTTTTTTGCAGTTTTGTGAGTGCTCTAGTGGAGGGCGAGTGCCCCCAAATTTGAATACCGTACAGCATGTGACTGTGAATTAGCGATTAATATAATGTTTTTAAGCATTTTTGTGGCAGAATCCTTTTCACTCTATTTATGGCATAAATAGCCCTAGACATTTTGGAGCAGACAACCGAAAGATGGTGCCTGAAGTTAAGATTTTCATCCACATAGATTCCTAAGAATTTGACAATTTTTTTCTTCTTGGTTATTTGCGATAGGGGAGATGGTTGAATTGTTAAGTACAATTTCCCTATTTCCAATAGAGTAAGTATCCCCCTGTGGATGTAAAATGCTGAACTTTGTCTTACTTTCGTTGAGGACAAGTTTATTCGCCATACACCAATTATATATCTTGTTGGGTTCGTTGTTAGCTAATTCTATAATTGCGTCCAAGTTATTGCCAGTCGTGTAGGCAGTAGTGCCATCGGCATACGATAACATTTTCATCGACGTGGAATTTATAATATCGTTGATATAAATAATAAAAAGAAGCGGTCCAAGGATAGACCCTTGCGGAACACCAGTAGATATGTCCAGAAAACCAGAACAGACGTTTTTGAATGATACCGATTGACATCTCTCTGTGAGATAATTTTTAAAACAGTTATTCGCATGCCCTCGAATTCCATAGACTTCTAACTTTTGAAGTAAAATCGAACGATTTATGGTATCAAATGCTTTAGAAAAGTCGAGAAAAAGAGCTAATGTACAGTCTTTTGTTGGTTGATCGTTCATTTCGCCGACATTATTGATAAGATGTAGTACCGGATGTATTGTTGAGTGTGCCTTTCTAAAACCAAACTGATGTTGATGGATTATCTTCCTATCCTCCAGGAAATATGTTAACCTAGCATACATTAATTTTTCTAGTATTCTAGAGAATGTCGGTAAAATACTAATGGGTCTATACTCTATAGTTGTTGAATAGATGTTCATTGCCAGATTTGAAGACGGGAATTATTTTAGCTGTTTTTATTTTTTTCAACGCCAGTTGAGAATGAAAGGTTAATTACGTGTGTTAGGGGTTCAACTACTTCATATATGATTTCCTTTGCCATTTTTGAGGACATATATATTGTCAAGGTCTCGACTCGGTTTTGGGTTTATTTTTTTGTGCACTGAATTACTTCGTGTGGAGTAGTTGGCACGATAAAAGAAAGAATCTGTGTTGCTTCTCTCAATATAATCGGAAAAAAGACGACAGGGAGGAGGCAATGACTCACTAAGTTTTTTGCCAATGTTAACGAAGTATGAGTTAAATTTAGTAGGTATTTCTTCGGCGTCGGTTATTTCAACATTATCATCGACGAATGTCGATGGGCGGTAAGGGTAGGGTTGGATTTATTAATTACTTTCTCTAATATTTCCCACGTTTTTTTCATGTTATGTTTGTTTTCTCGAAGTATAGTGTTATAATAATATGTTTTGCGAGCTCGTATTAGTCTGTTGTAAATGGTGCAGTACATTTTGTATTTCAATTTGTTTTGCATTGTTGTTTTTTTCAATTTTTTTTACATACAGTTTGTTTTTTTCCAATGAGGACTTTAAAGACCCGATGTTATCCACGGTCCACTCTTTACAAATTTGAGGGGAACTTTAACAACTTTTTCTGGAAATGCGTGGTCAAAGGCTGCATGTAGAATGCCAAGAAGAGTATTGTAAGCTTCATTCGGACATGATGCGTTCATAACGTCTGGGAAATCACTTGCAGATAACAGGGACTTGAAATGGTTAATGTTTTCCTGTTTAAATGATCTTTTTGGAGTTTGTACGGTGTGAGTATGTCTTTTAGCTGATTCGTCAACATACAATGTTGCAAAATGATCGCTTACATCAGTAATAATTATTCCAGATGTTTGTGATTTGATTTTATTGCAGAAGATATTGTCGATTATAGTGTCAGAGTGGTCCGTGATTCGCGTTGATAGCAGGCATAAAGCCAGCACTGAATATAATATCTATGAATAAATCAGTTTTTGTGTGTTTGCAGAAACCCAGTAGGCCAATATTAAAATCACCCATGAGATAAACAGTTTTGTTTTGGTCACCTTGCATATCTAGTAAATCCGATTGTTTTTCCAGAAATAAATCAAGGTCGGCTTTAGGGGCTGTGTTGGGTCTATAAATGATTCCAATAATTTGTTTTTCCTTCGTCGCAATCTCAACGAACAGGGACTCAAAGACATGTGGGATATACACAGATAGATCTCCGCGAATTTTAAATGGAATACTGTCTTTAATAAAAAGCCCCACACCTCCCCTACCGTCGTCGTTCTCAAGTCGCTGTCGTGTGGTCAAGGGATGGTAACCATCAAGTGAGTAGGTAATATTTTCTTTTATACTAAATGTTTCTGTTAAGCCTATTACATCCAAAATATTGGATTCGGGTTGAAGATTACATATTAAGTCATGCAGGGGTTCCCAGTTAGCATTAAGACTTCGACAGATAATGTTAAAGAGACTAGGTGTGTTGGGTATTTTTGAGATCTCATTATTAAAGCGTTCCGGCGTATAATATTCGCAGCTACGTTTCTCAATGGTACAGGGTGCGTTCAATTTGGCCGCTTCGTTATGGGTGATTGCATCTTTAAACTGGGTAATAAAATCAAAGGAGCTGCTGCTCTGTATCTCATCAAATGTCAATGTGTTAGCCATGATCAAGGATCCGGATGATAGCCATACTACTCAGAAAGATACCAAACGGTTTAACAACAATGTTTAATCTGATATTTTTCAAGACGAATTGTGAGCTGTTGTCAGGATTGTGAGATACAGCAAGCCTCAGAGAAGGACCACCTCTTAGATAAATAATGATCAGCTTTCCTTTTAATATTCAACTAGTTAAGCTGGTTTTGATAATTGTTTAGAATGGAATTTGTTATGGGCATCGTTAGAATACACCATACATCAGTGGGTGTGGTATAAGAATGTGTCACGTATAAAACAATATCAGTGTAGTAATGCACATTTCTGGACAAAAATACAGACATCACCTACAAAAAACACAAAATATAGCCAGTCAAGTATATCAATATGAATATGTGGGAGGATAATAGTGGCCGTAGGACTCTTAAAAGTTATCTTTAAAGTTCAGTAAAGTAATTAATAAATTACAGTAGTTAAAATATTATAGCGCCAGGTTTCTTCTGTGAGAGTGCCTAGCATCACATGGAGAAACATTTTCTCAAAACTAGCCTGTTCATAAACAATTGCTGGGTTAGCGTTCACCAATAATGGGAGCATTTTCTAAGAAAACGATCTGTAAAGGTATTTAGACTGTAAACATTGTAAATATTAGCAAGTGAAGATGAGGAAGGTATGTTTTTCCAACACTGAAAGAGTATGTTCATAAACCATCGCTGTGCTAGGGTTCACTGGTGAACGCTTACTAACGTTCTCAAATAAACCCCAGCAAAGCTATTTTAGTCCAATAATTACTCCTCATCCTCCCAATGACCCCGCCGATGCTAATGGCCAACGAACCAAATGTCCATTAACATTAGGATCACGGACCATCATACTCGGCGGCCGCTTCGTTGGCAACAGTATTGCCAGTACCACCAAACGCAGTGAGTAAGACTTTCAATCTCTATTTCTATTTTTTATAGCCTTAAATGTTTTCAATGCAATTACCGTATAAGCACACAAGGTGGGGCATATTACGTGATGATGACCTCGTTGTAAATATCGATAAACAATTCTAGGGAAATTCGATATTTACTTTGTCTAGCCTAACTCGTGGTCTAAATGGTCGCCGTGTATATGCGGAAATAAACTACCACGAACAAGAAAATTTAGTTACACGGACAAAGTATTACAGCATGTGGTACATTCAACCTGACTGGGTGACCTAATATGGAAATTATTACTATTTTCAAGTTGTAAATACTTGTGTTAGTTGATTACCTGGCTACATGTATCAGTAAACCACAACATTAGTATAACATTAGTATAAACGCTACATGGATCAGATTTGTAATTGGTGGGATTTTATTGACCATTTGATTGCAATATTTGGAGTCGGACAAACGAAAATAAAACAAAGCAATTAAAACCAATTGCTGACGAAGGAATAACGAGATTTATTCTCCTTAGTTATGTGACATCGTTTTTTCCAGGCTACCGATTATCTTCACTGTGCATTATTAAGGATGAAGATAAGCATGGGAGTTGTGGAAGCAGAATTGGTTGCATATAACCGAAGAGAAACAATTTCGTCGGTGAGAGGTATGGAATGGAGCGGGGTGGTTAGCCAAGTGCATTAATATCCAGGACAGACAAAAATTCAAATTTGAAGTAGATTTTCAACTAACATAATACATGCACCCGTATTTATTTATCTACTAATCTTGACAGCAGATTACAGCACTAGTAAGACCCTAGAACTGCAATCACGGCAAATAGATGAGTATAAGTATAACAGTAAGGGTATTTTCGATGAGGGGAGGGGTCGGGGTAATAATCCAGATCGAGAAGAGACCAAGACTGGATTTCATTCAAATAGATATTTAGGTATCATTAGTATAGGCAACTGCATTTGTATATTTTCTATCATTGTTGGGAGGTTATCAAATTATAAAGCCCTGAACAAATACAAACGTGTCGAGAGCAACTATACAACAGTTATGGGCACAACTCTAATGAGTGTGGCAGCATTGTTAAAATTGATTTTTTTGCTCAAAGCGTACATACATGACCCACAAAACAACAGTTATTGAAAATGTATATCTGGTTTAAAAATAATTTATGGGGTTTACAGTTTTCTCCAAAGTAACTATACAACAGCTGTGGGGAAAACTGTAATTAGTGGAACAAGATTACTGAAAAAGAAAACACTCTTACTGAAGGCCAAAGCCGTTCCCGGAAAAAAACAAACAAACAAACTGTGTTTTTAAACACAAACAGAACATTTCTCTATTTGACAGACATTGACATTGACAGAACCTTGTGTGAGATGACTACTATGTATAATGAGGTATAATAATGCAATGTGTCACCTACCTGGCTGCTCTGAGTTTCAAGTTCACCCAGAACAGCCAAGTATATACACATAACCCTGCATCTTCAACTTTCAGTTTGGGGACCGAGAACTCTGCAAGTATCCCACTATGTATTTCCCAATAGCCTAATCTAACCAGTAATCTGAAAAAAAACGTGATAGTCTTTATAACAATTATTTAAAGGATATATGTATTCACAACCAATAAAGAAGGTGTTTACCTGGACTAAATATTACAGAATACAAATAGTAGAGGGATTCAGAGCTATATATCTGTGAACTGTCTACTGGGCATTATGTATGTTTACTTGGACTGAAAATTGCAGAGTACAAATAGTAGAGGGGTTCAGAACTATACATCTATTGATTGTCTACATGGCATTACGTATAACTTGATTTCAACATGCACCAGCATGACAATCTATAGTGGAAGCGTATACCTGGACTGAGAATCATTTAATTGGATTTACACTTTTGTTCAAAGCATCCATATAATAGTTGTGAGCAAAACTGTGTTTGAGTGAAACAGCATTACAGAATAAACATGCTCAGTCTAAATATACACAGCTAACCAACAAGACAACCTATATGGAAACTATACATGCACTGAAAGTTACTGTTATAGAGTTCACCGCTTTGTCCAAGGCAGTTATACAACAGTCATGGGCAAAACTGTAATATGGAGAACAGCATTACTGAAATTAACCTTCTTACTTAAAGCCAACACAAGTGACCTACTGAATAACACTTAGTGTAAATGTATGCCTGTACTGAAAATTATACAACGGTTTTGGGGCAAAGCTGCAATGTGTGGAACAGCATTACTGAAATTAACATTGTTCCCCAAAGCCTATGCCCGGACTGAAAATTATTGCAAGGCAATTATACAACAGCTTTTGGGCAATGCTGCAATGGGTGGAACAGCATTACTGAAATTAACATTGTTCCCCAAAGCCTACACAAGTAACCCACAAAACAACAGTTAGTAAAGATGTATATCTGGCCTAAAAATAATTTATTGGATGTACAGTTATGTCCAAAGCAATTATACAACAGTTGTGGGCAAAACTGTAGTATGTTGAAGAGCATTACTGAAATTAACATTCTTATCAAAGTCTACATAAGTAACCCACAAGACAACAGATATTGAAAATGTATATCTTGCCTAAGATAATTTGTTGGTTTTACAGTTTTGTCCAAAGCAACTATGCAAGTTGTGGGCAAAAATGTACACTTCTGTTCAAAGCACCTATACAAAAGTTGTGGGCAAAACTATAATGAGTGAAACAACATTACAGAATGAACATTTTTACTCTAAATACACACAGCTAACCAACAAAACAACCTATGTTTAAAGTGTATACCTAGGTTGTTTTGTTGGTTAGCTGTGTGTATAAAGTGTAATATGAAGCCGCGCGAAGATGAAGTTTTAAGGCGACGAAACGTCAGAAATACGTTTTCAGATATTCCATTGTGCACGCGTTAGTTGTGCGACAACGCCAATTTTGTTAAAAATCAAGATAGGAAACTGAATGTAATTCTAGATCACATAAAGACTCATATGGTTTGGTTCTTCAACGGATTTCATTCTACTTGGAATTAAATTTGGCTCTGATTTCTCTGAGTGTAAAACACGACACATGTGACTCTGGGGTGATTAAATTGTTGTCGGGCGGAAATTTGTGTTATAGACTTATCCAGATTTTCAACGTGCAGCCCAAAGGCTACGCGCAAAACGGTTGAAAATCTTGATTGGTCTTAACCCAGATGATTCTGAACGGGCGTGGAAGATACCATCTGGATGCAAGATGTTAAAGGTAAAATGTCTTTCTAATTTCCTGTTAATTTGCCTCTTTGTCTTTATTGGCTTGACTAATTATGTCTGTCTCCATCGCACACCAGATGCCATGTTGTATCAACCTTTAACTTTGAAGCATCACTAATTCATGCAAATGTCGTCTGTTGTTCTTGGTTAATTTTGTCGGTCTTATCGATTTCCCTGGGCGTTGCGTTTAGTGGTATGTCGTCGTCATTCGGTGGAACAACCGGTTTCTTTTCATTTCTGCAACAACAATAAAAATACATAACCAACGTTTCTATAAGGATATGAGAGAACATGAACAAACACCACCATGGACCTCACGAAAGTGACAGATTGGGGGGGGGGGGGGGGGGCAGTGGGGTAAACCTGATTTGTCCCGACCGTGATGGCACAAGTTCCGACTTGCTGATATTCCAACTACATCATCAAGGCATGCCTTCGATGAAGGTATGTCTTGATGACGTAGTTAAAATATTTTTTTATGTTTTTTTAATTTTTTATTTCAGATACAACATAAACATAAAACATAGCAATACAAATTTAAAAAACAAAACCTTTTCTTTATCAAGACATTGAAGCGCTGAGGTTATGGCAACAGTGTACAGAAAATAGTAGTTGAACTAGAGAAACGAAACAAAATTTACTGCATCCTGTAAATTCTTGTCTGTGTGAAAAGTCTTAAAGTATCAGGAAGAAACTATATAGAAAGAGAATTTATGAAAGATTATTTCCGGGAGTAAAATATTTTTTAAACAAATCAGAAATGGATTTTCATTAACAGTATTCACAGATATTCATACAGGAATCAGAACATTTTTTATAAGAAACCTGAAAAGGCATATATGTGCACACCATTTAAAGGATTCGACCACGGAATCAGAAATTGATATTACTGACTCTGCCACTTATCTGAATGATGAGCTACATGGACAATCTTCAGAATTGTATTAGTTGTTACAAAATGCAATTCCTAATAGTTCTGAAAAATATGCCCTTAATCGCCTTTGTTGACCACATTGAGGTGGACCACATTTTGAACCTCCAGCAAGTTTCAACTCATTCGGTGTAGGAGCCATGTCTATATTTCGTAGCAAGCCTGAAGTATGAGCGTAAACCACTTTAAAAATATTGACTCCACCAACTCCGGATCTGCCATATTTGTAGATGATGGCAAATATTCGTATTAGCTAGAAATGGTAAGGTACATGGTCCCTCTGGAAAACATATTGCGAGTAAAATAATTCAGTAATGTTGGAATATAGACGTAAAAAGGTCATAAAGGGCCCAAGATCATATCTGAAGATTTATTGGCACTGGCAAAATGCTGAGGTCCCATCGAAGCCCATGCGTTTTAGAGCAACATTGTGAGAACAGAGTTATTATTCCTGCATTGCAAAAGGAGAATTTTGTGGACCCATAGTAAGATATTGAGAGGGTTAAAATAATCCCTTTAAATACCCCATTTTAACCCTTTAAAAACGAACCCATTCCAATGAGAGGTCATAAGCAATGTTGTTCAAGCAAAAATGAAAAAAATAATGAAAATTGAATGGAAATTTCTGTGAATAACGCAGGATGGTTTTCATTGTTAAGTTGGGTAAAGAGTTAAGAATGCCTTACTTTGGCAGGTACACCTGAAGGAAAGCGTAAAAACATTATGTAGCCATGAGTTATATGAAAGGTGTTTGTACTCACATTGAAATATTAAGAGCGTTAAAAACAGATCATTCAAATATTACATTCCATTACTTTATAACGGTGATCGGTGTTTCGAGAAAGCAACACACCACTCCATCCCGAAACCTGTCGATCCTGAGTTATGATTGAGAATAAATAAATTTTAAAAATGTTTTGAAATGTGGAGGATTCTGTATTCAACTTGGTTTGAGAATTAATTTAGTAACATGATATTGAATAAATATACAATGCCATTCTATGTAACAGTTATAGCTTTCTCTCTGACCTCTTTGTTTATAAGAGATTATCTAAAATTTTAAATAATGGCTACTGCTTCAGTGAACGTCATATCATGTTTGAGATATGAGCATGACACGAATACAACCAATCCTATCAGTATAACAACAAGAATAAGATAGGATTGGTTGTATTCGGGTTATAATGTTGACAACCATAGTGCGTAGAAGACAGAAAAATTACAACTACACCATCATGGCATACCTTCTATGGATGTTATTTATTAATTTACTGGGTTTAATGACACTATGGGCAGCCACTGTCAACTTGTCCCCTGGGAGGGGGAAGCCGGAGTACTCTGAGAGAACCACTAAGCAATGGCGAGCAACTCTCCGGCTCCCCAACAGACTGACTCGACACAAGCAGGGTTAGCATTGGTTAAAGTCACACCATCGACGTGCAGTGTGCGCTAGTTCACAATGACACCGCGCCCCCACGTAGCCGATACCCAGGAACACAACACAGTTGCTCCAGCTGCTATTCGAAACGATGACCTTTCGGTTTGCAGCCTTAACCTCTACAAAATGGACCACGACGCCCCTTCTCTGAACGTAATTGGAATACTTTGGAGGCTTTGGAGGGATAAAATAGCTTTAAAGAAATCAGAAATAGGTTTTCGTTAACAGTATTTAAAGATATTCATTCAGGAATCGGATAAATTTTCCTAGAAACCAGAAAAGGCATATACGTGCACAGCATTCAAAGGTTGGACCATGGGAATGCATTAGGGGTCCAAAAATGCGATTTCCAGAAATGATTGAAAATGCGCTCAATGATCCATGGGTGACCTCAGTGACCTTGGCCCATATTGTGAATCTCTGTCGAGTGTCGACTCATTTGTTGTTAGTCCCGGGTCAAAACGTCATATCATGCTTGAGATATGACCATGACCCACTTTCAAAAATTTTGACCACACCCACTTTATTTTCGTGTAGAAAGGCATGTATAAACTTGGGGAATGCATTTGGGGTCAAAAAATCTGATTTCGAGCAATTTTGAAAAATTAACTAAGTGACCCCTAGGTGACCTCAGTGGCCTTGATCCCCCATTTATTGTTGGCTCATTCGTTGTTGGTCCCAGGTCTGTTCGTCATAACATGCTTTAGATATGAGCGTGACCCACGTTCAAAATTTTTGGCCAAGCTCACGTTTTTCGTGTAAAAATGCATGTATGAACTTCGGGTATTCATTGTGTTGTCAAAAATGTGATTTCCAACAGTTTTAAAAAATGCACTCAATGACCCCTGGGTGGCCTCAGTGACATTGACCAATATTTTGATACCCGCCCCCCCCCCCCCTCCCATTGAGTGTTGACTCATTTGTTGTTGGTCTCAGGTCTATACGTGATTTCCTGCTTGAGATATGAGTGTGACTCACTTTCAAAAATTTTGACCACACCCACTTTTGTCGTGTAAAAATGCATGTATAGACTTTGGGAAAGCATTAGGGGTAAGAAAATGTGATTTCCAGCAATTCTGGGAAATGCACTCATTGACCCCTGGGTGACCTCAGTGACCTTGACCCATATTTTGAACCTCCGTTGAGTTTCGACTCATTTGCTGTTAGTCCCAGGTTCATACGTCATATCATCCTTGAGATATAAGCGTGACCCACTTTCAAAATTTTCGGCCACGCCTACTTTTTGTCCTGTAAAATGCATGTATGAAATATGGGAATGCATTAGGAAGTCAAAAAATGTGCTTTCCAGTAATTCTGCAAATGCACTCAATGACCCCTGGGTGACCTCAGTGACCTTGACCCATATATTGAACCTCTATCGAGAGTCGACAGATTTGATGTTGGTCCCAGGTCCATACTTCATACCATGCTTGAGATATGATCGTGACCCACTTTCAAACTTTTGGGCCACGCCCACTTTTTATCGTGTAAAAATGCATGTATGAACTTTGGGAAAGCATTAGGGGTGACCTCAGTTACCTTGACCCATATTTTGAATCTCCATCGAGTGTCGACACATTTGGTGTTGGTCCCAGGACCATAGGTCATACCATGTCAGAGATATGGGCGTGACCCACTTTCATGTGATGATTCTATGGAATACGACGTCAGCAGAAACAAGATTACCCTTTACCCAACGTAACGGCAAAAACCGGTTAGCTCTACGTACAAAAATCACCAATCATTTTTCATTATTTTTTTTATGTTTTGTCTCAAAAACATAGCTTATGACCTCTCATTGGAACGAGTTCATCGAGGAGTCAAAAGCCATGTTTTTGAGACAAAAAATAAAAATATTCAGTTATTTAAGAATTTTGTTTGCAGGTGTCGTCTGCTTTTCGTGTTAGGTAAAGGGATAACAGCATGGCGTCTTTGATCATTGTTAACTTGTTTCAGATGATGTCGTATTTTTATTTTAATACACACAGTGGCATGCTCTTGAGGTTAACGAACCAATCAATCTGACTGTACTGTAAAATTAACCCTATTCTATGCATTCTTAAGCAAACTATTCCTTTTGGTTGTGACTCTCTGACACCAGCACTCACAATCGACTGATTGTGCGCTCATCTAATTGGCAAGCGGATGACGGTCACAAATCCTTATCGCTTAATCACTACCGTCCACGCTATAATCGGATGTGTGTATGGCATAAATCCAAGTATCAAATCTACAGTGGTAAGAAAATACATGATTACTAGTAAGAGAGAATACCTAAGACTCAGAATCCCGACTGGAAAAGTTATTGGGGTGTCATCTCTTAACCTCCACCTCCGCTAAGCCTCTTCAAGTTGGACCACCACCCACCCTAAAACGACACACCTTTATTGGAGTATCCAATCAATGGACAAAACATTCGTGTCTTGACGTGTGCAAATATATATTATCACCATTATGTTTATGTACAAACTGTTGTATCAGAGTCGAGCTCTTGTTTCTACGGCTATGACCTTAAAACAAGACCTCGACTCTGATACAATATTTTGTACATAAACATAATTCTGATGATAGACTTATCTTATAATTCCCAAATGTAATAACTTGCCTCAAACTTTTGCAATCCTGGGTAAACATATTGAGTACGTGTATGCACAACATTCAGAAAAGACCGTGAACTTTAATGCTTCCAGTGGTTCAGATAAATAAATATAAATATATAGGTCCCTCGTGGCAAACGCGTTTCTAAAGCTTGTAATGTTTTACAAATAATAACGAAACAAATCGTAACCAAGGACGCGGTTGTATTAAGCAGTTGCAGGAAACAAATTTTGTGTACCAGGGGCTCCTGATACACGCTGTATGCTGGTAACTGCGTTCCCAATACATAGTTACTGTTAGATGAAAAAGAATAACTGGCTCGCAGACTAGTTATATATTTGATTATATTACTTACATATTTCCCAATTCTTTAGAAACTAAACACTGCTGTAAACAAATCATACACTTGAACCATTGATGGAGTCTGAAAGCTCATACTGTCGTAAAAGTATCGGGATGTTAGCCTCGTCACTTGATATAGATACTTCGCACATTTCACAGAAAAAAAAAAATTTTTCTTGAATATATTTTATCATATTATTATTATTAAACCTTTCGCTGCCTCGAATAGAAAGTGGCACGCACAAAACAAGTTCTTAAATAACTTTAAAAAGTATTTTTTGGCCTAAAGCATAGCTTTTGACCCTTAGTGGAACGTACTCGACGAACTCGTTCCAGAGAGGGTTTATACGCTATGTTTGAAGTCAAAATTGAAGACAGTAGCACAACCTCAGCTCATCAAGTGATGAAAGCCGACTTTCGAAAAAGTTATCTCCCTTAATTATCAGACGCGCGAGGGATGTCCAATTAAGAAGCAAGTAGTTATTGAAAAACCGATGATATCAGTAGAAAATAAAGTCAAGTGAGTTATAATACACGGATTGCGAAAACGCCGTATTATTATTGTAGTGGTTATTATATTTATTCATTGGTGTTTAAGGTCACATATTTCTGCACACTGGCTAATCATGACCACGGCAGTCTTACGGGTGGAGGAAGCCGGAGTATCCGGAGAGAAACACCGAGCAACGGCGAGCAATTGTCGGCTCCCCAACATACTAACTCCCCACAAGCAGGGTTGGCATTGGTTGAAGGCAGGTGCGCCATAAATGCAGTTCGCCTTAGTACACAACGCCACTGTGCCCCCACGTGGGCAATGGGGTGAAGTGTCTTACCGAAGGACACAACGGGGTTGCCGCAGGTGGGACGCAAACCGAGGACCTCTCGGCCTGCAGCTTGCAGCCTGCAACTCTACCAACTGAGCCATCGCGCCCCCGATGTTGTTAATGAGCTGTCTGTTCTTTTCGTTTATTAAAGGTTATAAGAAGAAACTTAACTTTTTATGGCAAGCTAATTAGAAGCAACAACTTCATTATTAATCGGTCATTAAGAATATCTATCAGTATCACACCTAACAACACTAAGCAAATGTTCACTTTGTCTAGTTGCTTAGCGAATGTGTTTTTCCACTAATTTGCAAGTTTTTATTCTTCCAAGGAATAAAGTTTGCAAATCTCACTTCTTTGACTTTTATTTTAAAAGAAAGTGCAGCGTCTTGGTTGTATGTCACGATGCACACTGTTGATATCATGAACAGAATAGAACGTTACAGAATACCAAAAGATGGTGAAAATGTCGTATTCTTATTGTTAAATGTGTTTCAACACAGAATAATAGTCAAATGTTCAAACTGATTGGGGAAAAGATAAAAATCCAGCTTCAGTATATAACCCTTTACCAAACGTAACGGCCAAAACCGGCCAGCGCTATTCTCAAAAATCGCCAATTAATTTTCATTATTTTTTTCATTTTTTGTCTCAAAAACATAGGTTATGACCCCTCGTTGGAACGAGCTCGTCGAGCTCGTTCCAACGAGGGGTCATAACCTATGTTTTTGAGACAAAAAATGAAAAAAATTAGTTATTCAAGAATTATTTTTGCAAGTGTCGTCTGCTTTTCAGGTTAGGTAAAGGGTTAAATAACAAGTCGTTGACAAATATCTGATTTTCGTGAAATGATGCGCACTTCGATAAACAAATTCGCTAACATTTTCGAAAATTCAATTTTAATAAGAAATTATCATACCCTTACAGTAAAACTTCCTTACCGCTTTGGGAAATTAAGGGGAGTTAACTTGTCAGCCATGAAAAAAATGTTTAAGAATTTGTTTTGCACGTTTCACCTCATGGTCCATGAGGTGAAACGTGCAAAACAAACTCTTAAACATTTTTTTTGGCCTCAACACATACCTTTTGACCCCCCATTTGAACGAGCTCGTTCCATTGAGGGTTTATAAGTTATGTTTTTGAATCCAAGCTTGAAAACAATAAGAAATTTGAATTGCGATTTCCGTGATAAGCACAAACTACATAAGGCCGTTACGTTAGTTAAAGAGTTGAGAGAATAAAGTGGTCAAGTTCTTAGCATTCCTTGGAGTCAACGGGGAGGGACAGTCAGATCAAACGAACAAGTTACAAGAACAAGATGGAAAAAATATGAGTTACAGGCACTTCTAGTTCTAGTTGTGGTTTCTGGTCAAGAACACGGCTCTGAACGATTTCCTTTACCACACGACAGGCTCACGATGGGGTGAGGTTGGTGGTACGGGGTGTCTCACCTTTCAATCTCTGTCAGTACTTAGAAAGTATTATCCTCAAACCACCAACAATTTGAAATTTCATGTTTTGTGGTAATAAATGTCTGTACCTGTGTCCTTTTGTAACGAATATTTTCGGCCCGTTGCAAATGGCGCCTAGTTGCACTCAAAAAACTACAGCCAATTCTAGAATACTGTGGTCATGTATTCTGAGCACCAGGGGAGTTGTGATCATTATTTCGAACACAAGATGCAGCTGTATTTTCAAGAATTGTATGTTCCACTTCTCAACGTAAATAACTGAAATGATTCATTAGCCTTCCGTTAAAATGTCGTGTTTTTTATAACGCCTCAAACCACCAACAATTTGAAATTTCATGTTTTGTGGTAATAAATGTTTGGACATTTTGTCTGTACCTGTGTCCTTTTGTAACGAATATTTTCGGCCCGTTGCAAATGGCGCCTAGTTGCACTCAAAAAACTACAGCCAATTCTAGAATACTGTGGTCATGTATTTTGAGCACCAGGGGAGTTGTGATCATATATTTCGAACACAAGATGCAGCTGTATTTTCAAGAATTGTATGTTCCACTTCTCAACGTAAATAACTGAAATGATTCATTAGCCTTCCGTTAAAATGTCGTGTTTTTTATAACGCCAGTGATTCATTTCGATCAGTTACACCAACTGATAAAAAATATAATCTGGAATTACAATTATGGAAGTTTTTAGCTTACAATAAATATGTATTGAGTCCGCTATTACCTAAACACATCGTTATCAGCAGCCGCTGGTACACAATATGTGTCCTGCAACGGCAATATACAAGACAATTGCACTAAAAAAATAATTTGATACCAAAACACTTCATTGGCTAAATTTTGGCACGAACAAAGTTTCTTTCAACGTTCACTTGCAAACGAAAGTCACTGCGGCAGATAAGAGCATGGTCGTAACGAAATTACATCTCTTGACAATAAGACGGTGAAAGGTGTATTTGGTCAAAATTACAAAGTTGATTGTCAGTGAATGTTAATGACGCATTATTTTTTCTTGAATAGAAAACACTGTAGGTTATCAACTTTGCCAAAGGCAACGAATTAGATAAATTCTTCATAAGCCAAGTGGATTAATAGTAATTAGTGGATTATTTTGTTATTGTCTTTGGGCAACATCAGGTTTATATACTGATATCATTCAGCTTGACCATTAACTGAATCAGTGGTATGGCTATAACTTTCGTGACCGACCTTTTCGGCTACCGATAATTTCGTCAGAACCTTCGCAGGCTGCTGGTAGGACGGCAGAGTTCTGTCGGATTTTTTCCGTGGCAGTATGTAGTAAACGGTTCCTACTGACCAGACCCCGATACGGACTCCGGGGGTGACGTCATAGTCACGTGATTCAGTTACGACATGTTTGCTTGTCCTGGTAGCCTGTGTGAGCGACCATCTTGTGGCGTCATCCCCATAGTGATACGCATGCACTGCGTGTTTTTAGGGGGGGGGGGGCGCGTGTTTTCGTCGTCCATTTTGTTTCCGGGAGGGCGCCATTCTGGTTCCTATGGTAGCAACAGCCGGTAAGATTTCTAATGGAATTGGGGGTATGTTTGGAGGGTGTGTTCGGTTGGATAAGAGTAAATGCAATTACCTAAATAGACCCGAGAGTTCACTTTACTGCAATTAACTAACCAATCAGATCACTCCATTCCAGTAAACTCGCCCTCGGGGGTACATCTGTGCGAAAATGATAAAAGGGGGCGAGCTTGGTTTTTCAGCGCATTTGTGTCCTGATTGTAGTCGAGTGGAGACTTGCGGAATTGTCGTCTGTATAGATATTATAAGAAGACGCATTAATACTATTATTTACCAAGAAGATCGGTGCTCATTCATTTCACAGAGAGATGTCAAGACCTGCTCTCGATCGTGGAGGGTTATAGAGAAACATTGGAGTTTTTGTGTGATGACATCCAGGAAGGGTCGGATGCCGTCCTACCAGCAGCCTGTGCATGTTTGATTAACTGTTTATGTAGATGCGCAGTCTACATCCTCAAAAACAGGATACCACTGAATGTGTCGGCGCACAGTGAACTACGAAAGCACGACAGTGTATTGAAGATGCAGACATATATGGAATGTCTGCCGATATAAAAAAGTCTGCCAAGGAAATCTGATTTTCTCGCATCGCTTATGTTCTAGTCATAAGCCATAAGACAAGTATAAAAGAAATGATAACGGTGCCTCATGCTCATTTCTTCTCTGACCGGCAAAGAGTAAAGGCATGAACGTTCAGTGTGGCCAATACTGGTGAAACACCTTTTATCGAAGGTTTAACGTGGAGAGATACAAAGAAAACACCCGCTTTGATAGACCTAAAGAAGGGGAAAAACCAAATAAGACAGGAACTGCATGACCTAACAGGAATAGAAAACTAGTGCGATTTCTGTCTCACGCTTACCGATGTGAAGCCACGACCGTGATCAAGACAGCTAAAAGTGATTTGATAGAATGCATATGTGATTGTGCCAGGAACATATTGGAGCATAATGGAATATATAGACAATAAACATATAGTGTGTTTTTATATCTGTGTTACACAACGAGTTGAAATATGGTTTATTTTTTCGAGGCTTCGCCGAGAAAAAATAAACCATATTTCAACGAGTTGTATAACACAGATATAAAAACACACTATATGTTTATCGTTTTTATCTGATAACAAACAGACACCCGTCTCGTGCGTCTACCCGACTTATATATGCTTCCCACGGGCATCCAAAGAAAACCAGTCTACGAGACAAAAGAAATAGGACAAGACGCATAGAGTTGTGTCCCTTACATTACAAAATCGATGACGGCGATTGTAAAGTGCGATTGCACTTCATGCATCATGTAACTGCGCTGGAACAAAATAAATTTCAACTATTTTATTAACAGTAACAAAACGGTGTTTCAGTAGAGTTATTCTTTTTCTGACATAGTTCCAGTTTTCTTCCGTGTTTTATGCTGTAATCCCAATATAACAAATAATTTTGCGTTTGTTTACAATTTTTACGAAGTGTTTTTTTTTTTTTCAGGTAGAGCAGACGAACTTTTAATTAGCGCAGTTCCGCGAGTACTTTTGATCGAGGCCGTGACTATAAATAGTTCGCAGTCGCCGCATACTAATTACTATTCAAGTAATTTCTACAATGTTTTGAAGCAAAATTTTAGGTTGCCTTTATTGAAGCAAAATAAATAAGAAATGACACCATCAGAGGATTTTGACAAAGTTCAATAAGCGTACAATTAAAACCTGCCCTGTGATATAACGATGTTTCATGAATGGATGAATGAAAATGGAATTGAAAGAGGTCAGAGGTCGTTCGCATAAATTATAATTATATACAACACCCGTTGTATATACTTCAAGTATATACAACGGTTGTTATACTCTATGGTTATCAGATAAAATGTGTTAATGACTAAACCCGATAGATCCAAGCTGATTCCATGCAAGCACCAGATTAGGAGGACAGCCTTACCATCTAATTAAGTTTCTTATCTAAAAAGTTACGGAACATCAAAAGATGGTGCAAACGCCGCTTTCTTATTTTTAAATGGAGTTCACCCTGGAAAATGCCTTAACTTCGTAAAATGGGGTGCACATCGATGATACAAAGTCGCAAATATTTCGAAATTTCAATTTTTATATGAAATTCTCATATCTTTACTGTTTAATTTACTGACAGTTTACGAAATTAAGTGGTGCTAACTTTGCTGCAGATTTCTTCCAATGACGAAAATGGTCAGCCATGAAGGAGGAAGAAGATTCAGAACACCCCTTGGAAATGCCGAATGAAGTGTGCTATGATCTTTAAATACAATAAACGTTTTCGTTTGTGAACAAGATCGTCGAAGACAACACAAGCTACAACAATTAGATTAATCTATTTTGCACTAGAGGGAGCTTCCATAATAATTCAACGGAAAAATTGAAGAATAGGTGCTCTGCGATTTATTTTAAAAATCCTCGTCTCTTCCATTTTTCTGTGTTTATTGTCATTCCATATCACGTTACTAACAAATAATAATTGCTTTGTGTCGAGCAATATCATTTATTTATTCTTTCGACCCTTTTCGTGCTATAAACTTAACATACCGAGAAACAGAATCTGCATATTGAAGTGGACTAAAATCGGAGACTTCGATGCGCTGTGACCTTGCCTGTCGAACGTGTTGTTAAACCCCAATAAAATGGGAGACATCCACAATGGTTTAGGGCCATTGCTAACCCTTACGCTTACTAAACAAATCCTAATGATTTATCACAATTTCTAAATTTTCTTTTCTAACAGCAGGTGGAGCTTTATAATGCAAGCAGAACTCAGACACAGTTCGAAAGTGTATTCACTGTCATACGGCTCCCCAAACAGGCTTATAAAAGTGACACAAGATGGTTAAATTCAATCTCTTTTTTGACTAAATGTATTAAAACTATGATAGAGAGTAACGAAAAATGAAAAGTTCAGAAGACCAGGTATTTTAAAATATATTGCAGGTTCCCGTTTTCTTAAGCTTTACCAATTTAACCTAAATCTATTTTGCATTGGAAGCAGCTTCCATTATAATCCCCCCCCCCCCCCCAAAGGGACAAATTATCACTTATCCTCTTTTCCATTTGTTGTTTGTTATCCTATCTGCAGATCAACCACCGAATTTTATTTTAAGTAAAAGTTTCTGCTTACCAGAATAAAATAGTAAAGATAATTTGATGCACATCTATACGCATTTGTCGGACTGAAGTAGTAAAGGCGTGGTAAATTTTATTAGCATTTTAATAATTTTGAACTTTAATTAACACGAGTTCCCGTTTTCAAATCAACGCTTATCTGCGACCCCTATTATTAGATGAAATCACTAGAGGCACCTACGCATTTTCACATATGGACCATTTCTCTACCAACAAGAGTTTTCTACGACCTCGACTTCAAACAAACACGAACAAGAAACAGAACAGGCACAACAGAATTTTCACCTCAAGAATCACCTAATCCGACCCGTTAGTCCATAAGCTGAAAGATAGCTTGTGCTTGTGCTTTGTTAATAGCTAAAAGTGCAACGACTGGAAAAAACAGCCTTTGGGGGCCATTTCTCTCCCAACAATACTTTTCTACAACATCTAAACAAAACTAAATCTGGACGCCATGGGTGGCTAAAACCCCGAACAAAGCCCGGATACATCAGATCGGCGAACTTCTGAGAGAGGAAACTAGAATAAATTGTAAGTTAGATTGCACAATGGCCACAAAATGAAGAGGATCCTCCGCTCACCATACCCGGCCTGCGTGTTAAGTTTTGCGTAACTTTAATTAGAGAGTGGTAATCAACTCCTGGAACAATTTTCAAGTTCATGGCCACTGTGGCCTTGACGTTTGGAACAATGATTAATTCATAAATAGGCTTCATCCTCTCAACAAATACACTCACTTATCAAGTTCGGTTTTGCTTCACTACGCAAAACATTAATTAGAGAGTGGAAACCGATTCCATCTATAAGCGGGTAAACGGATCGACGGGCGGAAAGCGCCACGGCTCTATTCCCATTACCCTCTTCCGAAAAACCTATAAGGGGCTCAAGCAAATTTTCAACTGATGGACCACAGGGTGCAATCCCATGGTCCAAGAACTGAAAGTGTGTTTGTGTTTGTGCTTTATTATTAGCTAAATGTAAATACTCATCGAATAAAAAAAAAACAAGCCCGGTCGAACTTCAAAAATAATTTACTGTTTCAGCAGCAAATCATAAAATAGTAAAAGTTGTACCTGCACAGATGTGTTGCTTCTTCGAGTGAATCTGGTAGTTCTACACCTTTCGTTTCTGGCAGCCATACACAAAGCAAGCCAACAAACAGCGTGAAACCACCAAAGACCAGGAGTGGAATAACTGTACTAAAATCTCCACCAATCAATTTACCCTGTAAATTAAAGTGCTATTTCTTGTAAACTTCTCACATAACGCCGTAGCAGTTGGAAAAAAATTATTGAGAGGTTGTAGGACACGAAACAAAACAGAATAGCAAATATAGTATATTTTAACCCTTTGAACCCTGATGGTATCTTCCACGCGAGCTCAGTCCCATCAATTGGAAGAGGCTTTATTCGTTACTTGAGTGAACATGAATCAAGATTTTTATCGTGCAGCCTTAGGACCGCACGTTGAAAATCTTGATTGGTCAAACACAAAAATTCACCGAATAGCTATCTTCTTTATGAATTCGGGTCATATCACGAACCTGGGACGAAGAAATACGGTTTTTTGTGTTCAAAAGGTTACGAATACGTGTGGAAAGGTTGTACCTCGGAGAGTGAATTATTTACATCTTAACCCAGTAAAATCTTTAAAAAACATTGAAAATATATTTTGAAAAACACAATTTCAATTCCATAAAATAAAAGTAGTTTCTCACACTTACATGTACTAAGATGAATATGTCATGATAGGGAAGTAACTTCTGGGGAAGTGTGTGTGAGTGAACCCCCCCCCCCCCCCCCCCACCACCACCACCAAAAAACAACAATCCAACCCCCCCCCCCCCCCAAAAAAAAAAAAAAATAAAAAATAAAGAAGATCCCGATCATGCGTTTCGTAGGACAGAGTATGGGCAAGTAATCATGAAATACCAAGTTGGACAGATGTCCTTGCTTGTCCGACGAAAATACACACACGCTTTGGAGTTCTCAGATGGGCAAAATTTCTTGCTTTCTATACAAAACTATACACATAGTTGAAAGTGCAATAAATGCCATACTCAATATATCGGGAAAGCGTAACTAATAACAAATGTTTTTATGACCATGACTCGCTTAAAGCACCCAGATGGTCGGGCACCTCTACCCAGCTGGTGTGACAGCACTGTCATAAAACTCTTAATAATAAATTTCCTGGCATGTAAGTTCTGTATCAAGGGAAAGTATATTTGTAGCGGAAAAATCTTTGATGAACGCAATTAGGTATGTTCCAAATGGTTGGGCGATATGATTGAGCCATCGAGCACCGACGTCATACCTACGCCCCCCCCCCCCACCCCCACCCCCCCCCCCCCAAAAAAAAAATCTTGATTGCCATCGAGCACCGACGTCTTACACCCCCTCCCCCCCCCCCCCCCCCCAAAAAAAAAAAATGTTAGTTACGGCCCTGTTCCCCGATGAGAAACGTATCTCACCGATCAGCGTGGAAATGTAACGCAGCGTGGCGCCATGTAAAGGGTAACGTCCTGAGCTCAGTCATAGATCTTGTTGGTATTTCCTCGCAGATTCACCGCCTCAACTGCGAATTTATGCAGAGTTTCGTTATTTTACCAAGTATATACCTTTTGTATACAGTACAGCCAGTCGGGGCAGCTATGTCCATGCATTCGTTTACCAGGTGATAAAACTCATCATCAGCAAATTTTAAATAATGAAGCACCGGATTGTACCCGGTGCTTCATTAATTAAATGTTTGATTATTATTTCTATAATTAGTGTTTGGAATCTAATATTATTGCGTCCGTGGAATTATTGCCCACTCGTGGAAAGTGACCAGTCCACGGCGACCGCACTGTACACTGCACTTGTTGTCGATCTCTCAGGATATATGATTAGTCTCTCATCAACAAGCAACCCACCTTTCCAGTTAATGGGGTGACAATTGGTCCATTTGAATCCAAATTATGCCATGTTGGAATTCAGGTGGTATATGTATTTATTTAGTGATTAGTGTTTAAGGTCACATGTTTCTGCACAATGGCTAATCATGACCAAGACAGTCTTTACGTGTGGTGGAAGCCGGAGTACCCGGAGAGAACCATCGCGCAACAACGGCGAGCAACTGTCAGCTCCCCAACATACTAACTCTAGACAAGCCGGTTTAGCATTGGTTGAAGACAGGTGCACGACGTGCAGTACGCCTTAGTACACAACGCCACCGTGCCCCCACGTGGGCAGTAGGGGTGAAATGTCTTGCCCAAGGACACAATGCGGTTACCGCAGGTGGGATTCAAAGCGACATATCGGTTTGCAATCTGCACCTCTACCAACTGAGCTACCGCGCTCCCAGTTTAGGCGTTTTTTTTTTTGGGGGGGGGGGGGGGGATAAAGGTTGTTGAGAACATCTCAACCTCGAGGCAAGAGATTCGCGCCAGATACGAAGCAAGCTTCTCATCTCATTCAAATATCTTGCCCTTTGGGTGAAATGTCCTCATCCCATCCAACCCGCTGGAAATAATACTGCCTACTAAGGTACGCTTATGGCATTTGAGATACCTGGGTGGAGCAGATCTATCTTATCCAACCGACGTGACCATCCTCGATTTAATAGTTAATGACCCCCAGACTAGTTCATAATCCTCTGCATTTTATTCAAACATGGCGTCCCACTTCGCTTCAACTGACACAACTCTCCATCATACCACCTCATCATCTGACGATGATTTATCTCCCGCCAATCGCCACATGACGTCATCGAAATCAATGGTTTCAAACGTGACGTCATTAGGATGCTTCAAAACCCACTTCAATATGCTAATCCATCGCTGTCGTGTGCTACCGCTTGTTTTGTAGCATGTACCTTGGTATACAGAGAACATTTCGATGCGCTTCTCGGTATGCAATTTCTTTTCTATAATTAATCAGCAGAACAGTAAATTTTCATCACACGAGTTGTATGTTGGTTACTATGATGAGGGATGCCGGAATCACGGGGGGTTGCTGCCCTCCCTGCCTTCGGATCACGGAGGCGAGAAGGGGCGGACAATGCTATTCACAGGATCGTCACTCATTATATTTCAATGATCTATTCTCGAAGTAAAACTAAAATACACCCCTAAACCGTTCTGTGAGCTTTCAAAATTCAATGGAGGAGTTTGGGAGGAAATGCCCCTCTCCCGATGGGAGGAGGCAACTCCGCTCAGACTCCCCCATGTCAGGCATTCGGTCTTCGAGCCATGTATGGTTATCCATGTTATGGCGGGGTTGCTAGTGCGAGTAACTGCCCTTTTCTCGGGGTCTGGTACCCTGCTCCAAAGTGCTTCCGGTACCCATGACTATGACGCCATGGTGCTGCGTTGATATAAACACTACAAAACTCACCAGTTCCACTATATATGGAGCTCCCATTGCCCCTACTCTCGCAATAACGGAGGATACGCCTAATACTGTCGTGCGTAATGATGTGGGAAATAATTCTGGAGTGAAAATGTAGACAACCTGGAACGCTGCTGCAACTGTAGCCTTTCCAATAGTTGCTAATACTATTATCAGTGAGTGAAGATCTGAAAATAGAAACTTTTATCGTAACTTTCTTTTTTGCATACAATACAAGGCATTGGTGTGAAAACAGATCCCCGCATGTTGTTCGCTGACTTTGCACTCTTCCTTTTCGAAAATGATAAACACGTTGAGAGTGAATATCTGTGCCTACAATCACACTGGACAAAACTAGAGAAAGTGATTGTACCTTCGGAACAATACACAGGATTTTCCTTAGTGGTTTTACTCATTGTGTTACTCAGCAAGTCCTAAGGGAGCTCGATACTAAATAAAAATATGAATTTTTTTTCGGTTTCATGAAATGTTTTGGCAGAAAGGTTTTAACCAGCTACCATTTTGTGACCCTGATTAATAGAGAAGTGTTTTACAGTCATTCCTGTGAAAAGTTCAAGTCAGTCGCCCCTTCCAGTCCAAAGATATCGGCTCCCACATATTTGGGCGTTTTGGGGCGGTTTTGGCTGGAAAAACATTTTACGCAATATGCGAATAGTTTTATTTATGAGAACTAATGAATCTAGACATAATAAAGTTAAAAAAAAAACACAAGAAAATTTTTTCCAATTTTGGTCACAGTGTCCCGAAGCCATGTTTGACTGCTAGCAGAAGCCAAACGAAGAACAACTCCAATTCCAAAAGACGATAACTGTTCATGTACACTGTGAATTCAACATTTCTAACCTTAGAAGCTTTCAAATCATCCCCGTTGTTGAGTACTCAGACGGCAAAGTAGCCCGGTCGTAACAAAAATTTTCGACTTTTCATCAAAAATTTCAGTCCGAAGCAGACCGAAAATTTTCAGTGTAAAAAAAAAAAAAAAATTTTCGTCTCAAAATTGAACGAAATGGATAAAAAACGAAAAACATTTTTCGACTTTTTGGCCGCCATTTTGGATTAACGAAAAATCGAAACGAAATTCTTTCGATTTTTCTTATAAAGCGGTATTACTACCTTCAATTTGGATCCCTTTTAGAGGGCTTATTATATTTAAATCTCGATATTGCAATCCAAAATGGCCGATTTTCGAGATAACTTTTCGTTTTGTGAAAAATTTTGGCAGAAAACATAAAAAATGGAAAAAAATATCGATTATGTTTGTTTTAGAAAAGAGTAATTCTGACAAGTCTGTCAAGAAATTAAGTCAATAGCTTTTCTCCTTCAAGAGATATTGGCCTATAAAGTTTGGGCGTTTTTGGGCGTTTTGGGGCGTTTTTGTCCAACAAGAAACATTTTGCCCCAAAAATACTGATGTTTTTATTTATTAGGACTCATGGCCGTCATTGATAGTTTTTATTTATGAGAAATAATGAATCTAGACATAATAAAGCACAAGAATTTTTTTTTCAATTTTTGGTCACAGTATCCCGAAGCCATGTTTGACTGCTAGCAGAAGCCAAACGAAGAACAACTCCAATTCCAAAAGACGATAACTGTTCAGGTACACTGTGAATTCAACATTTCTAACCTTAGAAGCTTTGAAATCATCCCTGTTGTTGAGTACTCAGATGGCAAAGTAGCCCGGTCGTAACAAAAATTTCCGACTTTTCGTCAAAAATTTGTCCGAAGCAGACCGAAAATTTTCAGTGTAAAAAAAAAAAAAAATTTCGTCTCAAAATTGAACGAAATGGATAAAAAACGAAAAATTTTTTTTCGACTTTTTGGCCGCCATTTTGGATTAACGAAAAATCGAAACGAAATTCTTTCGATTTTTCTTATAAAGCGGTATTACTACCTTCAATTTGGATCCCTTTTAGAGGGCTCATTATATTTAAATCTCGATATTTCAATCCAAAATGGCCGATTTTCGAGATAACTTTCCGTTTTGTGAAAAATTTTGGCAGAAAACATGAAAAATGGAAAAAAATACCGATTGTGTTTGTTTTAGAAAAGAGTAATTCTGACAAGTCTGTCAAGAAATTAAGTCAATAGCTTTTCTCCTTCAGGAGATATTGGCCTATAAAGGTTTGGGCATTTTTGGGCGTTTTGGGGCCTTTTTGCCCAACAAGAAACATTTTGCCCCAAATACTGATGTTTTTATTTATTAGGACTCATGGCCGTCATTGATAGTTTTTATTTATGAGAAATAATGAATCTAGACATAATAAAGTAAAAAACAAGAAATTTTTTTTCAATTTTTGGTCACAGTATCCCGAAGCCGTGTTTGACTGCTAGCAGAAGCCAAACGAAGAACAACTCCAATTCCAAAAGACGATAACTTTTCATGTATACTTTGAATTCAAAATTTCTAACCTTAGAAGCTTTCAAATCATCCCCGTTGTTGAGTACTCAGATGGCAAAGTAGCCCGGTCGTAACAAAAATTTCTGACTTTTGGTCGAAAATTTCTGTCCGAAGCAGACCGAAAATTTTCAGTGTAAAAAAAAAATAAAAATTTCGTCTCAAAATCGAATGAAATGCATAAAAAACGGAAATTTTTTTTTCGATTTTTTGGCCGCCATTTTGGATTAACGAAAAATCGAAAAGAAATTCTTTCGATTTTTCTTATAAAGCTGTATTCTGCCTCCAATATGGATCCCTTTTAGAGGGTTCATTATATTTAAAACTCGATATTTCAATCCAAAATGGCCCATTTTCGAGATAACTTTTCATTTTGTAAAAAATTTTGGCAGAAAACATAAAAAATGGAAAAAAATACCGATTATGTTTGTTTTAGACAAGAGTAATTCTGACAAGTCTGTCAAGAAATTAAGTCGATAGCTTTTTTTCCTTCATGAGATATTGGCCTATATATGTTTGGGCATTTTGGGGCGTTTTGGTGCGTTTTTGCCCAACAAGAAACATTTTGCCCCAAATACTGATGGTTTTATTTATTAGGACTCATGGCTGTCATTGATAGTTTTTATTTATGAGAAATAATGAATCTAGACATAATAAAGTAAAAAAAAACAAGAAATTTTTTTTCAATTTTTGGTCATAGTGTCCCGAAGCCATGTTTGACTGCTAGCAGAATCCAAATTAAGAACAACTCCATTTCCAAAAGATGATAACTGTTCATGTACACTGTGATTTCAACATTTCTACCCTTAGAAGCTTTCAAATCGTCCCCCTTGTTGAGTACTGTGACGGCAAAGTAGCCCGGTCGAAACAAAAATTTCCGACTTTTGGTCGAAAATTTTTAAGTCCAAAGCGAAATTTTTTCTGGTGCAAAAAAAATTTTTTTTTTGTCTCCAAATGCCCTGAAATGCATAAATAACCGAAAATAAAAATTCGATTTTTCGGCCGCCATTTTGGGTTGTCGGAAATTCGAATCGAAATTTTTTCGATGGTTTTTACAATTCAGTGATACAGTCTTCATTTCTAAGCCATTTTAGTTGGTTCAGCATATCCCTGTCCCGAGATTGAGTTCAAAAATGGTCAAAATTTGAATTTTTTTTTCGTTTTGAAAAATGTTTTGGCAGAAAGGTGTTAACTAGATACATTTTTGTACCATATGCTGAGAGAGGGGTGTATTGCTGACATGTCTGAGAAAATTTCAAGTCAATCGCCCTTTCCAGTCCAAAGATATGAGCTGCCAAATATTTTTGTGTTTTTTGGCATAAAGGGTTAACTAAAACATTTTCAGAAAAATGGGAATATCACGATTAGTTACAACTTATGACCCTTTATGAGTACAGAAACTTTAAAAAAAATCGTCAAGAGCGTTTTCGAGAAATAGTGAAAATAAAAAGTGTGGAAGAATAATAATAATAATAAAAAAAAAAAAAAAAAAAAAAAAAATAATCAATGCAATAACAAATAGATTTTCCCTTTAGGAAAATCCAAATAATAATAATAATAATAAAAAAAAATAATAATCAATGCAATAACAAATAGATTTTCCCTTTAGGAAAATCCAAATAATACTGAGTTGATGCATGATCAGCGTTTCCATTTTTTTAAACACGATTGCCACGAAAATGCGTACAAAGACACAAACATGCATATACTTGAACCTCAGACACACCAATACAAACATGGAGGTGAATGTCAAAGCTCAAACCGTGATGTTAGCAGCTCTAAATACACTGCAGTACAGCCACCGTGGACTGGTCGTAATCCACGTGTGGGCAGTGTTGTCCACGCATGCGTTTACCAGGCAGTAAAAATCATCATAAGTAAAAATTTAATTAATGAAGCATCGGCTTGTATTCAGTGCATCATCAATTAATGTTTTGATGATTATTCCTATAATTAGTGTTTGGAATCTTATATTGTTGGAAATATTGCCCACCTGTGGAAGTGACCAGTCCATGGCGACCGTACTGTATCATAGGCTTTTCGTTGATTGAACTTCCCAAAGGTCTTGAAGTTCATAGACAACAACGGCGTCTTGGCAACCGATTTAATATTGTTTTAAAAACGTGATCTGACTTTAGGCAATCGTAAAATGAATATCCACAGTGAATAAAACAATCAAAATGAAATCATATGGAGAAAAGTGGCTGTTATGCCCGAACTGGGATTACAGTTTTCTTAGTTTTGAATACCTTGTCAACTAACTTCGTGGCACACAACAGTTCAAAATGGTTAAGCACAACGTAGACGATCTAAAACAGGAAGTAGTAGAGTTGAAAGACACTATAAAAACGCTAACAGACACTATACAAAGAAATTCTGAATACGATTTTGGAAAAAGTTGCCAATTTTGAGAAACAAATGAACTCCAGGGACAAGAAGATTGTGTTATTAGAAAGCCGTATTGATGAATTAGAACAATATACTCGTAAAAAACATCTTAGTAACTGGCTTAGACTGCCACAGTTATGCATTTGTTGCACAGTCTTCTCAACAGAATCGTAGTAGGACTAGGACATCAAGTAATATTGCCACATACATGCAGAACGACCCTGAGGGTGACACCGCTGGTGAAACATTGACGACAATATCCAAATGTGTGAACTTTCTTAACTCTAAAATGGATGTAAATATCAATGCAGATTATATTTCCGCAATACCTGACATCCCGAAAAGGCGTGATAGGGCTACTCCACTGTTAGAGCAACTCACTTCCTCAATCAAGAAAAATGACATTATTGGTGCAGGCAAAAGGCTAAAAGGGACAAAAGTCTATATTAATGAACAGTTGACTTCAAAGAACTCTTTTCTTTTTAAAAAAGCTCGGACCCTGAGATATAACAAGGGAATTCATAGTATTTGGACAAGGAACAGCAAAATATATATTATGTTAAACACTGAATCTGCTCCCGTTCAGATTCACAAAGTCGAAGACTTGAAACGATACAAATAATGGCTCCTTACAAATGTAGTATATGTGATAAAGGTATAGGGTCAAATTCAAATTTTTGTGATGCCTGTAGCTGTTGGGTTCATAGAAGATGCGCCAATATATCAATTAATGAATTGGCACACCTTTCACTTCGAAACGATGTATGGTTCTGTAAAAAGTGCATAAATGACAACCTGCCATTCACTTATCTGAATGATAGTGAATTCCACTATACCATGCTAGGAATAGTAGATAACCAGCATATAACTGATCTCCCCGAAACCTGTTCAGATTTAAATCTTGAATCTTTCGAGTACTCCACAAATAAAGGTTATTTTATGGGAAATGATATCGAGCCAGATTTTTGCAACTACCTTAATATAAATAGTAAATACTTTACTGAAGATCAGTTCAAGTTAAAATATTCTCACTCAAGAGATTAATCAGGTTTTCCATTATCCACCGCAATAGCCGTAGTTTGGCAGCAAACTTTGACAAGCTTAAGGATTTTCTGAAGTCCACGGAATTCATTTGTGGCTTAATTGCAGTCTCTGAAACTTGGGCTGAAAGTGATGACTGTGATCAATTTCCTATTGATGATTACTCTTCTTATTTTCGTTCAAGGTCACACAAGAATGGGGTGGGGTAGCACTGTATGTACACAACTCAGTTCAACACAGAGTGCTTGAAAATATATCAATATCTGTTGAAAACATCAGTGAATCAAAGTTTATTGAACTAACTCTTACAAATACAAATAAAGTGACCGTTGGCTGCATATTCCGACCTCCTGGCTGTGACATATCTTTATTTAGAAAGCATTTGGGTGGTTTACTTAAAACACTGCAGAGTAAGATCCTTCACCTTTGTTGAGATTATAATGTGGATCTCTCACTGTATTCTAAACACTCCGATACAAATATGTTTCAGACCACTTATTCGGTGCTTGTTTTCATCCTCCGATACTGAGGCCCACAAGAATAACAAACCACAGTGCAACTTTGATAGATAATATTTTTACAACTGATATACATTTTTCAATACACAGTGGTATAATTATTACTGATTTGAGAGATTTGTTCTCAATCTGTAAACGGCAAGTCAAACCCAATTTCGAAATAAAGAGAAAAGTAAACGATGAAAACATATCAAATGTTTTGACTAAGCTTAGGCTAACTAATTGGAATGACATAATTAACAACCCTGATGCTAATACAGCTTTTAATATATCCAGGTCATTGTTTGACAAAATCGCCCTATGGTCAGGATAAATTCTACGCAAAGAAAAAAGTTAGATAAACCATGGATGACCAAATCATTAATTAATTCATGTCGTAAAAAACCTGCTTTATTTCAAATTCTTAAAAACCAGGGACAAAAATGAAGAAGATAAGGATAAGACACATAAAAACAAACTCATAGCAATTTTAAGGTTCCATGAAAATAAATATTTCACTGATCTCAGAAAAATGAATTAATTCAAGTTGTAAGAAAATTCAAAAACAAAGTATCAAAAGATGACTTTGGGCTTGACATGAAATTACTGAAGAAGGTTGTTCCTTATATAACTGCCCCACTTGCACATATTTTCAACAAATCGTTTGGGACTGGCATGTTTCCAGACGCAATGAATATTGCACGAGTAATTTCTCTGTTCAAGGCATGTGACTCACACAACTTTTCAAATTATCGACCTGTCTCCTTTCTGCATTAGTTTTCAAAAATCTTAGAGAAACTCGTCAATAACCATATAATGTCATTTATCAGCAAGCATGACGCGCTCTCAGATAATCAGTACTGTTTTCGAAATAATCGGTCAACTTCACATGCAATCATGGAGCTAGTAGAAGTTATAATAGAAGCTACTGATAGATCTTAGTTTCTCGTCGGTGTGTTTATAGGCCTCAAAAAAGCCTTTGATACAATTAACCATGAAATTCTATTAAATGAAAAAATTTATTATGGAATAAGAGGATGGGCATATCAGTGGCATATCAGTGGCTCTCATCGTACCTGCAAAATAGGCAGCAATATGTTTCTTTCAATGGAACAAACTCAGGTCCAATGACAATCAATTACCCGTGGAGTGCCACATGAGTCTATTCTGGGTCCATCTCTTTTTATTATTAATATTAACAATATCTGTAAAGTGTCCTCCCTACTAAAGATAATTATGACACAAACACATTTCTTTTGGGGATAACATAAAGCAAGTATCTGGAGTCTTATCTAAGGAACTAGTTGAATTGAGCATCTGGTTCAAAGTAAATAAATTATCACTGAATATATCTAAAACAATTTTTATAATCTTTGGGGACAAAACAATCGGAGGTAATATTAGTATTAAAAACAGTGGGAATGCAATTGATAGGGCTCATGTAACTAAATTTTGAGTGGTATATATTGACCATAAACTGTGTTGGGAAGATCATTTAAAAACCATTAAGTCCAAAGTTAGAAAATATCTAGCAATAATCTACAGAGTAAGAAACCTAATGTACAATTCAGGTCTCCTTTCCCTCTATCATTGCCTCATATCGCCATATTTGAATTATTATTGTGAAATATGGGATAATAATTATCAGACTAAAATTGAGCTCTTGAAGATAATCACAAAAAAAGGCCGTGCGGTGTATTGATCGAGCTGAATACAGAAGACACTGTAAGCCCATTTTTTACAAATACAAAATTTTAAATATATATAATCAAATTAAATTTAATACCCTTGTAACTACTTATAAAGCTAAAAATGGTATACTGATAAGAAATTTGCTCACATATTATGAGACAGTTGCTCGTAGCCATTCAACACGTCAGTTCGAAAAGTTTGCCGTAAAATATAGAAGGACCAACACAAAATCATTTTGTACAAGTATTGTTGGAGTGAAACTCTGGAACTCCCTCAAGCAGGAAACAAAATGTAGTTTAAACATGCTTACCTTTAAGAAAATGTACAAAGACACACTGCTAAGTGAATATCTTAGCTAACTTAGATATTTTCCCATTTATAATTATTATTACTATTATTTTTATAACTAGTATTAACCACTTTGCTGCTTGTCTGGATTTTTGTTGCAGTTTGGCTGGAATACCTAATGGCTCTCTCGTGCAAATTAAGCTCATTGTAGTGAGGGGTTGAACGCTATATTTTGGGGAGCAGAGATTGAAAATGTTCAGTTATTCAAGAATTTATTGTGCAAGTGTCGTCTGTTGCCAACGATGGGTGAAGAGTTGATGGATAAACCGGATTTCAGCAAAATTGATTAAGTTAAATATTTTATATTCTATAGAAGATGCTTCTTAAAAGTAAATTCTACTTCTCGCACCTCCTTTCAACATAAACAGCTACTTGTATAACTGTCACTTATCATTTCTTTGAATAAGTTAAGACTTATCGTTACCGAAGTTGTTATGATTATATTTTTGTTGTTGTTGTGTTCGGTAACATGACTATGTTGAATAAACCATTGAACTGAACTGAACTTAACCAACACGGACACAGACAATGGCACTGAACATAAGTATACCGGAGAAAAAAAGCGTACGTGTTATTGTGACATAATACGATATTCAAGGGCGAGGAGCTAGCGGTCTATGCTCCGATCTGTGGAGCCTTTGGGGCCCTGACACAACTGGGACCCGGTTACCCGGTATGAAGATACCGGAGGCAGAAACACTCGTGGTATGTGGCAAATCCAGGCGGCCTCGGTTGTATCTGTTGTATCTGTTCTTGCCTTTGCACTCTCACTTATTTTGTTCTGCCTTCTCCGTCCCTCTCCCTCTCTCGTGTATAATATATAACAAATCGTGGGTGCCCCATGAAGATTGATTACTTCAAATTCTCCCACAGAGCGCGTCGCTCCTAGCCGTTGTACAAGTACCGACATGCAGTCACAACTTAGCCCTAATGTCAAGTGATATCACGTGAAGCTAGGTGTGAACTCAAATGATAAGGTAAGAGAAACGTGTTTGTGTAAAAATGGTCTTGTCCATTATTTTGCTCAACAAATCTTGTGAATATATAACGGGAAAAAGAAAAGACATTTCATGTCTAAGTTACGCCCTCAACAGCTTTTAACTTGGCAGGGTAACTCTGCATGTTTTAAAATAACGCAATAAAGAGAATATTGAAACGATGGCCAACCCTTAATCCAACGTATCGGCTAAAACCGACCAGCGCTATTCACAAAAATCACCATTCAATTTTAATTTTTTTGTCTCAAAAAACATAGCTTATGACCCCCTTCTTGGACCGAGCTTGCTGAACTCGTTTCAATGAGGAGTCGAAAGCTATGTTTTTACGCAAAGGATGGAAAAAATAGTTATTCAAGAATTCTGTCTGCAAGTGTCGTCTTCCTTTCATGTTACGTAAAGGGTTAATTTTGAGAGCCTTTCATTTTTTCCTCTTGTACTGGCACGTTGGTCTCGCGTTATTTCAACGCCTATCGTCAGTTGAATACTATCAGAAATGAAACATCACCCTCAAAATTACCAAAACATAGAAAACAAAAAAAAATGGGCGTGCGAGAGAATGTCACAAAAACATGGTTTATTATCGACTAAAGTGTTTGAAAGCTTGAACCATAAGTATAACCTCTCAGGCCATCTGTCAAATTCTGTACGGAATCCGACGCTGTCATGGGTTGTTTGTTTACAAACCTTTCTTGGTGTTTACGCGAAAGTAGTATAGCATGTACCCGATCGTCCCTATTCAGCCGGAGGGAGAGCCGGAGGGGGAAGTGACGTCATGTCACGTAACAGAGTGGCGCCATGTGTGGTTGTCATGGTAACCCGCGTATGCGGCCATCTTGTGACGTCATCT